>OMKR01062551.1:0-12399 GCA_900302355.1 Cyttopsis rosea
GCCGTCTGACTGCTCGGTCTCTGGTCGATCTGCCTGTGGCTGGCAGGTACTGTAATGCGTTAAGTTTCCTTTTATCTCTTTCCCTCGTTTGGCTCTTGCAGTAACTCCCAGGAGAAGAGAGACTGATATCCAAGGCCTACAGGGCAGACATGGTTCATTCACCTCTTCCTCTCACATGGTGTTCTCCATTTCCAGGTGATCCCGGGCTGAGTGGCAGCTTAGTCCGTATGGGGGGCAATGAGGACAAAAGCTCCGGCGCTCTGGCTGTCACAATGGTTGAGGAGCAAGACGAGTCGGGTCGAAGTATCTGGCAAGACGAGTGGATTTACTGGGATTAGTCAGAGGCTTAATGAGCCTCAATCATTATTTCGCAAACCTTCCTGAGTCAGATTAAACAAAGTATGAAATGAATTTATATAAGTATTAATGGACTTCCTTAATGAAGCCCTGTTAATCTGGCTTTCCTATGAGCCCGGCGTGTGAGAAGTCTGTGCAGTATATCTGGATTGTCTGCTGTGGGGAAGTGATCAATGCAGTGATTAGGATTTATACCTAACAGGGTCGAGACCTTTTCCAGGTTTATCACATGAAGCATTCACACCCAATCACACACACAGACACACTACTGGGCTAGACCTGATGTATGAAGGGTCTGGAAACCAATTGAACAGCATCCCAAATAGGGTTCGGAAGGCAACTAAATTCATTTGACTTCCTTATCACCATCACAATGTTAATAAATACCATGAACTTGAACTGTGTGGATGTAATTTCCAAGAGGCAATAAGTCTGTCTTCTAACAGTTTCCAGATACCCCCCCCCACACACACACACACACATACAAATGCAGTCAAAGCCTTATCCTTGCTTTTATTAAAGATCTCAGTTTGTGACAATACCTCCTAACCAGGACCTTGTGAATTCTTGAGATGTCACAGGGAGTCAGAAAGTTAACTTTACCATTGTCCAATTCAGAACATGTGGTAATTCCACTGAAAAGGAAAGAGATTAGACAACATTTATTGTACCTTGTGGTTCTTACATCACAGAACATTCAGCCGATTAACAGCAGCACGGGATCAATAGGTGTTGAGTTTCCTGCTCAGGGATCATTTAGTATGGATTGTACTCGTGAATGGAGAAGACTTTCTAATGCTTGTGATTACACACCTCTGATGTCCATCGACAATAAGGGGTACACTACCAGCAACTAATATTTGCTGGTAGTGGCATTGTTTCCTTTCACATTTTGGACAATAAGTCGACCATAGTTGTTTTTGGCTAGCGTGAATAGTCTAATATTCCCTTACATTAGGACTTGAACCTGAATATGTATATAAGTAGTATATAGTATTCTATGCACCATGCCACCCATAAACACAACTTTCCCACAATCAAAATTGAACATACACTGTAGGACAGCATCTGGAGAACACTTTCAGAACATATTACCATGCAAAGTGTGATCGTATGCTTCATTTTGAAGTGCAGTAGGATTGTGCAGAATGGATAGTCACTGTACAAATGCCAATATTGACCGGTAATGGACCAGAATCCAATGAAATAAAATAAATATAAGAAGTCTGATATAAAGTATGAGGGACGCTCAATTGAATAATTTGAATAGAGACAATTCCATTTTCTATTATTATTATTATTATTATTTATTATTATTTATTTGGATCAATGCAATAATCCAAAACTGAGTCACCTTATGGGCATGGGTGGCCTTTCTGGCATTTGCCCACCTTGCCAGGTGGCCAGGCTGTCACTGATACTGCCCTTAGTTGTCCAACATCAAGCATGCTTGGTGAAAGATTAGAAACTTCCGTCCCCAGGAGGCCTGAAATCACCAGGCCTCAGCCAAACAGAATATTCAAATTATAATGACGGCTAAAGAGAAAATCATCTCTAAACTTTATTTTTGGCACCGTCATCTAAACTATTTAAAGGTGACCATTTCAATAGCAAAGCAACGTTCGCTTCCAGTATTAACTTTTCCCGTAGCCTTTTCTCATGGAGGACTGAGACAGGGCCGAGACTGTGGCTCTTAGCAGGATTAAATTAGTGCTGAGCAAAGCCTCATCGCTGCCCTGGGACTCGCAGACGCTGCCTTGGGGCCGAGACATGAAATTTCACTCTCTGAGCTGCACCTCCAAGGCATTATATTACAGTAAAAATATGGGTAGAAAACCACTTTAACTGATGAAGACTACTGGAATGTGGGCGGGATTTACGTATTCACGAAGTGAAGGCCAGAGATATATTGTATTTTGTGTAATATGCTCTACATTCTATGATTGACTTCCAATTATGTATCACCCCAAATTGCTTTGTCTAACGCTGCAACAAAACAATATTACAAAGAAGAAAAAAAACGAGGCAGAGAGAAACCTATTAATCTGCCAAATGTCTTCATCACAAATGTAAAATAAAGAATAGAAAGTTACATACTGTATGCAGTCAGATGCAGACAAAGACACAAGGGGAGTGAATTTTCGATCTTTCGTTGGAGGAAAAGCTGTGAACTCTCATTCTTCATCACAAAATTGTTAAGGTTTGATGGAATAGTCATGTAAAAGTCCCCGACAGAGAGATCTGTTGATGATACACAACAGGAGGCAGTTTAGTCACTGAGCTGATCTTTCTTCTTCCCAAGTGCAAATCGAAAAACAAGGCTATATGTTTGAGCCTGCCACTCTCTCCAATTGCTCAGAAAAAAATAATTAGCTGGTGTCCAACTCGTGATAAAGAGAGTTTCAGCTTGCGGGACCAAATTCAATTTGGATCCAGTAACACATCAAGCATACAACATTAACTGGATTCATTGAAGCACTTTGTAGTCCAATGTAATTGTCATATAAACTTTAGGCGACGCAACATTCATGAAATGTCAATTGAGATCGTGACACAGATCATCAAGGGGTTAACAACCGGTCGAATCAAATGCATCCCAAGTTATGTACTGGATGAGATGTAGCGATACATTACATCATTTAGCTTTTGTCCAAAGTGACCTACCATAAGATATTTGACTTCTGTAGTCGGACCGACTCTACATCTCAGTCCTCATCGCCAAAGCCTTCAATAGGAACAGGTCCCGGTGAGGGATGAGAGGCGCTGCATCGATGATGGCACCAGGCGACCAGCAGTGGTAGAGGACCGAAGTGGATGAGCCAGGGTTTGGAATGATTGATCTGACCAATGATGGAAGATAGGGAGCGGCAGTTTGATGTCCCACCCTGCAGATGAGTAAAATGAATGTGTTAAATTTAACGCGAGCAGCACTGAATGTGCTGTAGTGGTCTTGGCACAACCGGGGAGCCCAGCCAGAAGAGAGTCGCAATAGTCTAGGCCTGAAGGGGGAAGGGCAGGTAAAGTTGAGTGTCACCTGCACGGCAGTAAAAGAAGACGCCATGGGAGTAGATCACTGAGCTAAGGTGTCGAGGAAGAGCAAAGAAAGGTCAAGGAACAAAGACAACAAAACGGAGAGATCCAATCTCTGATATTGCGACTGCATAGTTCAGTACCTAGATTAAACTATGGAGGCAGTGAGCTGTGTAATGGGACCTGACAGCCTTGCAAGGTGCTGGCGCCGGGACCCTAAGAGAGTCTAAGACTGCACCGCTGAGGAAAGAAAGATAGAACGCTACACCCTCCATAAACAACTCTGAGTGGATACCTGTTGACATTATTAACCTCATGGAAAATGATTTATTGTCTTGCTCCCATACTCGATTAAACTGTTTGTATATAGCTGCCAGCATATGGTGTCTCCGTATAGTTGATTCTGTAGAGAATATTTAGGGGAATAATGAATTTCTGGGTGATTCATTTCCAAACGATGCCAAGCGCGCCTCTTTCCACTCCGTCTCAGGTCACACAATCTGTTGAGGCAACATGCTTCGTCATATGAAAAGATGTCGCCAACGAGCTGCCGTAATTTGTTTGTGGTGCTTCTTTTGGAAAATGGCATGCATATTGCTTCCTCCTCCCTGACAAGCACAGATGTAAGATATATGCAACGTGTTAAGGCCTCCAGCTCTTCTCTCCCCTGTCGCTCCTTTCCCATTGCTCTCCAACAGCTTGTGAAGAATGATGACTTCTGTGGATTGGTTCAGGGCGTTGCACCCATAGTGATGGTAGTGCAATATACACAGGGCAAAAGTGAGGATTCCACGAGGGTAACATGTGGCAAGGGAGGGTGAGAGGAGCAAAGACTAAATAAAGTAGGGGGGTGAATGAGAAATAGAGGAGGGGAAGGAGAGGAGATAATGGAGTCTATATGAAGTTTTGACCTCCAGAGTCCCCTGGCTGTGTCTAGACCCACAAGCAACAGAAGCAGCCTCTACCCTGGGCTAAATGAGATTTAGAAAGGGGAAAAGGGTGGGGGCAAGTGTCAGAAGGACACAATATGAACTACACAGCGGCACTACATAGTGCGGCCTGCAGAGGAATTACTATAGCAACGACTATCACAGAGCACTACAAAGTATCCCAAAATAGTACAAAGGGTTAATATTTACATAACCTTTTAGAATCGAATCATAAATAACGGCTTAATTTTGACTTAAAAGCTTAAAATTCTGAATTTATTTAGAATAAATCATAACTTCATCATCTATAGGCGGACAGCACCGCATGGGTCTGTGGACCTCAGGTTTGGCCGTCACTGACTGGCCATTACAATGAAGGAAATTTACATAAACACGTCGCCCCGTTTGTCTTTGCAGACAAATGGCTAAACATAAATAACTCAGACAGACAAAATCATGCGGTACGCGGTGTGCAGAGGGCAGCAGGACACCAGCCTTGCTGCCAGGAGAGGGAGAGAGAGATTCATTTAAAGATTCTGCTAATTACCTAATCTCCTTCAGCTGCATCCCCTTTCGGTTGCCAGTGCTGCTCTCCACCTGCGGATGCCGCCAAAACCACTCCCCACTGCCACGGTAACCTTACAAGTAATAATTTAGTATCGTAAAGCATAGTATAGTACAGCATAAAATATATTCATTCATTTATACGATTATTCATCCAGCAAAAACTAGAAATCTCCTCATGAGAACATGACTATTGTCAGATTCCGTGGATGCGCTCGTACAATAATTTGAAGCCGGCAGTCAAGTCAAGCAAGAAGGAACTCCTGATCAACTGTAATGGGTACAAACAGTCTGCAATAGAAAAGAAGAAGCAAAAAGAAATGGTATATTAGGTGCCATAGATAAGAATATACTATAAAGAAGTCACTACAGTGCCAGACCAACAAAGCTTTTCTCTTTAGTCTCCAGTCGATCATTCCATAGATTGATGCTAATGGAGATTTGTAACAGCAGTGTAGAGCAACAAGGGTTGGTCGTCAAAACATTTGGACGTTCTCCAACTACAAGCTTCACCGCGCCTTTCTTCTCTGTCACCGTCCAAGTACTATTTGTCTTAGACTCGCTTTGAACTGCAAGAGATAGAGTATGCACATTATGATGAAGGGACCAAACAGTAGAAATACCCTAATCACAGACACTACTAATCAGACGTGGCCATTGGGAGCCGATCAGTCAGCGGGGCCTGAACGCCGGCCGCCACGGTAGAATTAATCACCGGGAATAAAGTAGACTCTGCATTTCCCTGCCTTCATTCCTCAACATGACAGAGGAAAACAAGGAGAGCGGTGATGATGAATTACGTGACGCCTCATAAGTCTGAGGGGCTGATAGATGGCCGAGAGAAACCGTGGAGCGGTCACACACAAGGAGAAACTGGAAGGTTCCCCGTCCGGCTGAGGACCGTTCCCCGGTGCTGCGGAGGCGGAGTCACAAGCGGAACGCAGGGAGGCGGAGTCACAAGCGGAACGCAGGGAGGCGGAGTCACAAGCGGAACGCAGGGAGGCGGTGTCATAATGGTGCAGGAGGATAGGAGGGGTTGCTTGAATTACGCCGTTTGATGCGGTTTCATTTCCCGCTGAGCTGCAAAGGCAAGAAAGCTCTGAAACCCTGAAATTGATACACTGACTGACAATATGCTGCTGGAATTTTCCTCCATGCACGTGAAAATGTTTTTTCTTCTCGTCATATTTTCCCATTTACTTTGGTGTTGAAGCTGAGAGGTTATTTCGTGCCCTCTGGTTAGATGTGGTCTGCGTCTTCGCATGCGAACTGACATACGGCTCAATTAGTTTTCACTGTTTGTCATTAATGAGTCATAAGTGAAAAGCACACCGCTCATTATTGGAGCCCACGAAAAAAAACACTTCATGGTGGTGGGCGGTGTAATTAAGTCTTGCAAATTACCCAGTGTTGTTGATTATGAAATGCAATCTACATTTATAGACTATTTTGTCACTTAAGAAAAATAGCGATGTGATTTTATAATTGAAGTTTGTAATTAAATGGTTTTTTTTTATTATTATGTTATTAATATAATTCATATATATACAATATATATATATATAATTATATTATAATGTAAAAACAAGATCAAATTTTGAATACAGGTAATGTGTTCATCTCAAGAGCCGTACTCCACCAGGTGTCCATACATTCAACATTTTCCAAACCCAGGCCTTTTATAAATAATGACATATTTGGTTCCCATCGTGTATCTTCTATCTACTAAAGGAAGGAATCTCTGTATGTGTGTCCTTCGATTATCTCGACAACCGTTCATCCGATCTACTTCACGCTTGGCGGGTGTGTTGCCGGGTACCCAAGGAGGTGCAGTGTCAAATTTGGTGCAATTTGGACACGCGACACGCGTACTATTAATAAACTTTGAATAAACAGCGAGCAATACCGGAGGCCAAGCCATCGGCCCGTTTCGAACCGGCGTGTTTTCAACGGGCACTGCGCTAGTAACCTTAATTTAAAAGCTGGGGAGAAACTTACCACTCTGCTGCAACTCCTATGTTTATACGGTTGATACTGCATGTTCTACTGAATTAAATATGCTCACGAACAATGCATTTCATCAGGTTTGGTCAGTCTTTTGCATTTCTGTTTTTGGCTGCATCCGTGCCAACGTACAGTAAGAGACTAGAAACAGGACGTTGTGATGTTTCCCACTGGCAACCTCTCGATGTACTGTCTGCGACCACTGCAAAAAGCAGTTCTCAATAAAATGTGATAATACTGTTATTCGAGACATGTGACTATAACGTGAGTTCCCTCTTTTCGAAAATAGATTGTAAGGTGTGTTTTTTTTTTTTTTTGCTTAAACGTTTGCCCCATTGGACTGCATTCGAGCACCGAGAAGCCCCAGCAGAGTGGTACGTTTCTCAATTGTAAAGCGTTCAGCGAGGTTGTGCTATAAACAGTTCTAAATGGTGGAAACCAACATTTCATTAAGGCCTGAATTGAAAAATAGCGAACCCATCCTTTAAGGCCTTAAATCTCTAATCTCCCATGATGCACGGCGCTGGTGGCTGGGTTCAGAGAAGCAGACCGCTGTTGGCATGGAGGACGTTGCTGGGTGATTAGTTCCTTGAGATATGGAGCGGCATGTCCGTGAATGCATTGGTGTGTGAGCAGCAGGAGATGTTCCCAATAATAATGTGCAACACTTAGAGGGATTAGCATATATTTCTGTATGCATGGACGAGTCACTCCATTTCCCATTAAAGAAAGAACAGTGTAGAGTTAATATTATGTAATATATAATGAAATGAATATTATTATTATAAGCAATTTTGTGTGTGCACTTTAGTTTTTATAGTTCTATTTCTAATAGACCATCGGGCCTCATTTGGACCTTTGGACCTCTATAGAGCACATTACTATCTACTTTTCTTTTCTGGTTTTGCGCCCTTTGAGATTGTACCGTGATTGAGGGTTACATCAATGGAGGATGATAGATAAACATTATGATAATGATGATGATAATTTTTTCCCTGGCAGGTACTATATATGACCTGAAGGCGAGGCACTAACGACACATATCATTTTCAGTGTCATTATGATATGACGCCACTGCGCTTTAAGACATGAACGATCGTTTACCTGGTCAATCTGGTCGGTCTCCACTCACTAAGTGTTTTTCCGACCGATCCTCCTACAGTACAATGCAATCAAGAAATGTCAATTTGGACGCTTGATAAATGGTTCATTTTTCATTCTGAGCTAATGACATTGTGTCATGTTTACAAATCCTCAGCGTCTCCATCAGCAGCCACTGATAATGAGATTGCCACATTATTTATTAAATTCCATTTAGTCATCTTGTCAAAGTCAGGGTCAATTTCTCCTCAAAAATAACCCAAATAAGCCCAGACTTTTATAAAAGAATAGCAAAAGAAACTTACTCAAAAAAATTAATAATAATGAAATCCGACTGACAAACGACACTGCCATCCCAAATAAGAAGCGTTTAAATTAATGACCAAACGCATCTCTCTGTGAGGGCGTAATGAAGCTTGAATTACTTGATGCTTCAAAACTAAGTTAAAATACACAAACAAATGAAGCAGCGACTGTGGTAGAGACACAGACATAGGCTGTAAAAGTCACATTAAAGATCTCTTTATTTTTAATGTTAGGTGTGATGAGACTAATCAAATTCATTTTATTTCTACATTGATGGTATCAGCTCACAATAAAAACAACTGCCAGGGTAGTGTTTGTCTATGTATATAAGTCTAGTTTGTGATGATGCCAGAAAACATCATCACGGATGGGAAAAGCACATTAAAATGGATCTCGATGCAAATTAAAAATTCATGCCCATCAAATGTATCAAAATGCGTCACAAATGACTGTTGTAAAGAAGTGTTTCAAAGTAAAGTACATGTTATTTTTGTCTTTTTAAAAACACAAATATCCATAAACAGTAACATTGTCGTTGTCATTTGCCTGTTGGTGGCAGTTTCAAATCAAGCGTGATCTAAATAAGTGTAAATGTTTAATTGTGTGTAATGACTTTGATGAACAACCTTGATCCTAAATTCTGGCTAAATACTGTGAAAAAAATATTTTTCAATATATTATTAACAATATAGACAATATAGTTTTACGGGTTATGTGTATATTATATAACGGGTTAGCCCATTTAAGGGGTCATTCCTATGTTCCCAGGGTCCTACTGTTCCCCAAATTTATGAAAAAAATGGATAATATTATGATTATGAAATATTTTAACTTGAAACGGGTCAAATTTGACCTGAACACAATAGGAGGGTAAATGTGTGTTAACAGAATATTAAACTGGGGAACATAGGACCTGGGAACATAGGACCTGGGAACATAGGACCCTGGGAACTTAGAACCCTGGGAACATAGCACCCTGGGAACATAGGGCCCTGGGAACATAGGACCTGGGAACATAGGACCCTGGGAACATAGGACCTGGGAACATAGGACCTGGGAACATAGGACCCTGGGAACATAGGGCCCTGGGAACATAGGACCTGGGAACATAGGACCCTGGGAACATAGGGCCCTGGGAACATAGGACCTGGGAACATAGGGCCCTGGGAACATAGGACCCTGGGAACTTAGAACCCTGGGAACATAGCACCCTGGGAACATAGGGCCCTAGGAACATAGGACCTGGGAACATAGGACCTGGGAACATAGAACCTGGGAACATAGGACCTGGGAACATAGGACCCTGGGAACCCCTTTTTTTTTTTCTCATTTAACTCAAAGGCTGCGTATAAATGTAACAATTAGTCGTAGATAGAAAACAGGATCTTAGAAAAGGCAGAATGAAACAAAATAATAATGATGAAGAAAGGTATATTAAAATAATAATAATAATAATCATAATAATCAAAATATTCTCTATCTTTTTCCCTAAGGGGGCATTTATTTCAATACTAATGATTATTTCATGAACTATGATTCATCCCGGAGAATTTCATGGCCACGTATAACGAATTTGTTGGAAATACCCAAACAGCCAGTCACGCAGCATCGTTTATATTACAAACCAAGAGGAATTCTTACTCACAGAACCGATATCATCACAGCCGCGTTTCAGCTCCTTTATTAAACTGCCTCCTGCCTTCTGCCTGGATTGCACGTGGCACAGAAAGCAGCTTCAGCTTGTAGTTCCCGAAAGGTCATGTTAGCACATGCATTTCTGAATTAACTGGAACTCGTTGCATCGATTGCTCTCCCGTCCCGGCGAGCTCAGCGGGAGGCAGCGACGGGCACAGCATCAATATTAGATCTGTGCAGAAATGGAAATCTGAATACATGTCATCTTCTATACTTCGTCCTAAATGTAAAGATACTACAGACAAAAGCACTTCGTGACAAAATGACACAAAAATGACAAATAAGCTTTTTATTTATTTATTTATTTATTTATTTATTTTTATTTAATTTTTTATTTTGTAACGAAATATGTATTTTGTTTATTCGATGTTTTTACATCATTTGTTAATTTGTTAAAAATGCATTGTAGACGCTTTCACTGTCTGCAACACGGTTTGGCATTTTTTGACTTTTAAGCCACAAATCAATCAATCATTTGCGCCGTCTTGGATCCGAAGGTCAGCTGTCATGGTGCTCCAGCTGTTTCTCCTGAAAGACTTTGTTGAGCTTCCACCATGTTTTCTACCGAGCGGCTTGATAACCAGGGGAAGGCCGCATGGACTACCTCTGCGTGCCGCGTCTACTTTGAGGCGGCCGACCCCGGCAGCCGTCGCTCTTCTATTTTTTTGAAGAAGCCTCTGCCCGGCTGTGACCACGCAGCCACGGATGGAAACACCCTGCAGTTGCCTGTAAAGTCACCCACGAGCATCCTGCGTTCCACGGATTCACCTAAATCCTGACCGGAGGGGCGGCTGGCACTACACCTTGCCCAAGAAATCAAATTTCACCCGAGGCAAAATGCTATTATTGTTGTAACTCACCAACTTTGCATTGTTTTTTTGGGTTTTTTTTTTAGCGCCTATTGAGTAAGAGCAACTCGATTCCGTCGTGCAGTGGCCCTCCAATCCATTGAAATTCATTTTTCATTATTATTATTATTATTTTGGTTGGCCTGGGAATTAATTATTTCCAGAGAAATATATATTTATTTATTAATGTATTTTATTGATAACATTTTATGTATTACTCATTACTTAATGTATTTATGAATACATTATATATATATATATTTTTTTTACTACTTTTATCCTACTGTATGTGTTATCTGACCTTTATCATATAAAGGTGGCCTTGCTGTGAGCATTCTCCTGATACAATGCTTCTCTGTTCTAATTATCATATTCTATTATAGACAGTACAACTATTATACTATTATATAGCATCATCACTGTGTGTGTATAGGAATCTTGTTTTTGATGTGAACGATGTGTAAACTTTGAATCTAAATTAACTGAATACAACAAATAAAACAATTGGACGCGTGTAGACTGCGGCCGCATGTTAGTGTATCTGTGTGTGTGCGTGTGTGCATATGTCGTACATTACCCTGTTTCCACGGCAACGGCGCAGGTGAAGTTTCTGACATTTGGATCCTGCCAGTTGTAATTTAACACGAGCACCTGGACGTGCTTTTATTTATGCAAAGCTGACACGCAGGGCATTGGCATTCAGCTCTTGAAGAATATGGAGAGAGAGAGAGAGAGAGAGAGAAAAAACCCCCAAAGTAAGAGAAAGTTCAAGAAACTTTATCTTTTAAAATGGGAATTTTCAACTTATTTAGAACTAGTACGTCAAAGTGTGCCATCTCATGAACTCTATTAATTCCTGAATGAATTATGCAGATAAGGAATGTACCTTTGAAAGTGAATGCAATCACTAAACAATCTTGCACAATCAGGCCCTATTTCTCAAGGTTTCCGAAGCAGGAATATTGGGATAAAAGGAGCTCAGTCTATCCGTGTAAATGAAAAATAGTAGTTAGTGGTCAGATTTGATCTAATGTGAGTTATTAAGTTCTGAATGAAAGAAAAGGCTCAAAGGTGTAAATGGGGGGTAGGGGCACCATAATGCACTTAACTTACCATCATTTGGCACAATTCACCAAAACATTCCCTCTCTCGGAATCACAGCGACGTCCTTAAAAGTCGCAATCAGTGACAGTGTCAACAATTAGTCACAAAATTTCCATTTCCATTACAATTTTTCCATCGTTTCCATTTCTTCCCTAATGGAGATTTATCGAGAGTTCAGACAGGAAGGCTACCTCTTCCCCGGGGGAGCCAATCACCGGCCTCCCCGCGAGTATTTGCATCCGCCGGCCCTCTCAGATGCTGCGTTCAAGGGCTCCCACCTCCACCCCTTCTCCGCCCAGCAGCCTCCCCGGTTCCCCAGGACGCCTGCATCAGCGTAGTCTCCATCACCACCAGCGTCAGGACTCCGTGGGGGGAATATCACTCCTGCGGTCCTCCTCCATCCCTCCTCATCTATATGTTTTCATATTACATTCTGTACAAACTCTGTAGAATCATGGAGT
>OMKR01062560.1:0-17346 GCA_900302355.1 Cyttopsis rosea
TAAGTTTATATCTAACACATTTTGATAGGTAATTTGTATGTCGCATTATAGTGTCCCATTGTTCTAGTGGTAGGTGTTTTCCCAGATCATGTTCCCATTGTAATTAAACTTTATCCATACCACTGCATAAGGAGAGAAACATAAGTCTGTAAAGTTTGGATACTGTGCTTCTACCTGCATTTGTTACAATCTCTTTCAATTTATTATCTGAATCTTTTTCTGAGGCCAGTATAGTTCCTTAAGATATGGGTTTCTGCAATATGGATTTCAGCTGTAGATACTGCAGAAAACACAAGGTCATTAAGGTCGAAATTAGCTTTAAGCATTAAATCTCATTATTCTCCCCTTCTTTACAATTTGGCCCAAATTCCTAATATTATGACTTTTCCACTCTTTATTAATAAGAGTCTTCCCTCCAGCAGTGAATAATGAGTTCTCCCATAATGGACATGAAGGCAACACTAATCCATTGATTGCACATTTATTTTGGATTATCTTTGCTATTTCACAGAGAAACTAACAATTGGGTTCTTAATGTTTGTATTGTCATTGTAATTTTCTGTTCCAGCCATATCCAGCAGCCGACCTCACACTGTTAGTGATGGGCTCAGAGCACAGCGTATTTGCCATTAAAGGCCAAATAACACATGTATGTATATATTTCCGAAATCCCTAATCCCCCTTTATTTTTATGCTTTGTTAGTTTATTGACACCGAATCTTGGTTTTTTATTCCCCCAAAGAAACATTATTAAAAGTTTTTTTAATTTCTTTAAACCAATATTCAGGTAAATTAAATGGAATGGCAGATATCATAAAAGACAGTCTGGGAAAAACATTAATTTTAATTTTCTCTGCTCTGCCCCATAAAGATTGCGGAAGTGTTCCCCATCTGTTAAGATCTTCTCTAATAGTTTTAATCAATTTAGGATCATTTATCTCTAATATCTGCTCAATGGGGGAAATTATATTGATACCAAGATATTTCAGGCAGCTCATGTTAATGATCCTTCCGCAGGTTCACCTACGGAAACCTTGTTATGACTTTTACTTCCTCTAGATAGTCAAGTTTGAGCGTCTTCTCCAAGGCGAGGAGCCGTAGAGTTCAAGAGCTGCGCCTCCCCACTCTGGTGGACCAATCACTGCTGGGTGATGAAAAATGCGTCACTAACTGTGCGTCTGCTTGTAATTTTTCCCCGGGAATGTTGCCCTCGACACCCGGTTTTTAAATCTCATATTACCGCAAATGCAAGGGCATTCATCAGTGGGCCATAGGTTTAATCACCTTTGTGTCACCACATTCAGTGATAGATAGTGACTTAACAGACCTTTATTGAAATGAAAAAGTTAAAGATTATCACTTTAAGTGTGGCACTGATATTGCTGGGTTTGAAAGAGTTAATAATATATCATCTGCATATAAATTTATTTTAGAGTCATACCCATATATATAGATACCACTGGTTAGCTCTGATAGCACATGCCAGGGGTTCCAATGCCAAAATAAAAATGATTGGTGAGACTGGACATCCTTGCCTTGGTGATCTAGTTAGCTCAAAGGACGAAGACACAATTCTGTTTGTTTTAACACAGGCAAGTGGTTTGTAATAGAGCGCCCTAATCCATTGCATACATATAGGTCCAAAGCCATATCTTCCTAAAGTATGAAATAAATTTGGCCATTCGATCCTGTCAAATGCTTTTTCAGCATCCAGCGATTATATGAAAGACCTTTCTCATGTTACTTGAGGCATGACAGCCCTTTACAAATCCTACTTGGACCAATGAAGAAACCACTCTTTCAAGCTGCATTGCAAGTATTTTAGCAAATAACTTGTCATCATTGTTAAAGCAGACTGAGAGGCCTAAGATTGCTCATTTGCATATGATCTTTGCCAGGCTTTGGTATTGTTGAGATTACAGCTGTTCGCATGCTGACATTTTTCTATGTTTTTAGTTTTAACAGGTGCAATGTTATCAATGACGTTTTGTATCTTTGAGTTGAAGTTGTTCACAGGGATCCTCAGTTGATGATGAACATGAACCATGAGCCATGAACAACGATAACTCATTTATAGTTTTTTTAAAGGTTTCAATGGTATTATTGTCAATGATACGTTTTTTGATTGTTCAGGTACCCTTCTGTTGTACAGGAAAAGCACATCAAAGAAACAGGGTATGGTAATATTAAGTCGTTTTGATATGACAAAGTCCAGAATATGCCCCTTATTGTGGGCGGGTCCAGAAACATGCTGAGTGAGGTCAAATGCCTCCAATTGGCTAATAAAGTTTCTAGCATCTGGGTCTGTCAACACAAATCTTAAAATAACCTGAGATAATTACACAATCATAGTCAGTGGAGACCTGGGACAGTAGGTCAGAGAATTCATCAAGAAAGCCAAATTTAGATTTTGGTGGCCAATAAACAGTAATGTTTCAAATGGGAGTATTGCAGTTGATAGATATAGCAAGATTTTGAAAAGACGTGAATTCGCCGAGGGGGATGATAGATATCAGAGAAGACACAACAGCGGGCCTCGCCTTTGTGCGGGGCATTGGTGGGCAGGACGGGCGGCTATGGCGGGGTGTCGGTCTTTCTGTGGCCGGGGTTCTGCACTTGCAGGTGTGTCTTATGCCTGCACATGGGGTGGGTTGTATGTGTGCACTTCAAGGGTGCAGGGTCTTTTCGTGGTCTCTGGGACTGGTTTGTGTTCCTCGGGCTCTTGGCTTCTCTGTGAATTGGGGGGTCTTCTGTGGCTGCAGGGCTTGAAGCTCAGAGCTTTCTTGCAGTCGTGGAGTGTCTATACAGCTGCGGGACTCGTGGGTGGCTTTTCCGCTGCTCAGAGGAGCTACGATATAATTCTGACCTCATTCACCAAAACTAATTGGTCCCATGCACAAAATGTCTTGGTTCAAATTTAGTTCTGTGTAACATGAAAAGAGCCGGACAAATCTCCCAATTGAAATGCATTGGTTTCAATTTTGTTGTAACACGAAAAAAGACGACAATCATGACTTTGAGCACAACAAAGCGTGATACTGGGTTGCGTATACACTGAGGGGCGAATTCACAATGAATGGATTGCGGCCGCTGATAGCACCATCAATTGCAACCGCTATCTGCCCGTCTCAAGGTCCGATTCACAAAAGATATTGCGCTAATGATATCACAGCGTATCACAGCACTAATAAATGCGCTTCAGTTACCACCAACTCTCTGAAGACGCTAATAATTTTCACTCTAACTGCATGTGGCTATTAGCGCTGATGTTTGTGAATTGGACTTGTTTTGCAACATGGTTCATTTGCGTAGAAAGGGGCCAATTTCGCGTATTTGGTGTATTTGCACAGGTTTAGCAGCCGCAAAAGCAGCGTAATCCCTTAGTCTCATTGTCTATTATTTATATTAGTACATCTATTATATATTTATCTACATCTCTGTTATTAATCTCATTGTCATCTACTATTGTTTAAGTGCTTATGTCCAACCATGCTGAATTAAAGTTACATTTCCCTGGCATAATCTGTCGTAAAAGCGATTGTGGAATTTTTTACTTTATTACATTACCATTTGAATAACAAAACCAGGTTGAAGCACTTCAAGCACCTCAAGGACCCGGTAAGAACCCTGTATATAGATGCCGAGTTAAATTTGTTTACTGCCGCCCTACCTCAGGCAGGCGATCCCATGTGATGTGCGGGGATTGGAGACGTCTGCGGATTTAGAAGGCAAGCGGGTCAGGACTGAGGATTAATTTGGTCGGTATCAGGGATGAGAGAAGGACAATGCCAATGAAGGTTTGTTTTATCTCACCGCCTAATGGAGGTTATACTGTGGGATTAGAGGGAGGAGGGAAGGAAAGAGCGGGAAAGATTGTGGGGAAAAGGCCGGAGGTAGAGGGGGGAGGGAGAGAGCAAGAGAGAGAGAGAGAGAGAAGGAGAGTGAAAGAGAAGCAGGAGTAGAGAGGAGAGAGGGAGAGAGGAAGAAGGGCATGGGCACCAGGTAGGAGATGGGTTATATAGAAAAGGGAAGACATTTCAAGAGACGGAGGTGGAGGTTGCAGTGGACGCTCCAGTACTCAAGCTGCATCCTTTTATCAAACTGAAGCGGGAAGAAGAACCAAAGATTCAATGAGAAAGTACTGTTGTAGCTAGTATTGGTGGTGTGTGTGTGTGTGTGTGTGTGTGTGTTGTGTCTGGCGTGGTAACAGGGATGTCGGGACAGAATTCTATTCATTTCTACAGCTCAGGGGTCATGTGTTTTCTGAACCAACGAGTGGCTTTCAATTACTTGTGCCAATAGTTCATTTGTAAAGCTCCAGTGGGGTCAGAGGGCTGTGAGTGTGCACACATACAAGCACACACACACACACACACACACACACACACACACACACACACACACACACACACACACACAGGTGGTTAGTGTGAGGAACCAATATAGCAGGAAGTTACCATACAAGGTCATAGCAGCTCACTTATGTTCTACTGGAGCATGAAATGAAAGACATTTATTTTTCTTCTATTTGTTTTTCAACATGTTTAATCCCGCTTTTTCATCCGCATGCTCACTTGATACTGTGCGGCCCAAACATCTGAGTTGACTGCAAAGCATTTTGATGTCATCATATTCAAATCAGATGTTTTAGAACTAGATAATTTAGAAACCCTATGAATATCAATGAATGAGAAATTAATCTGAATATCTTTCACAACTTTCCTCAAACTGACATGATTATTGCAAACATTAACACTTGTATGCTCAATGCACACTATCAATTATTTAGGTCTTTTGCAACTAATATAAAATATTGAATGATGAAATAGGGTCCTAATAACATTGCTTAACTTGAAAAAAAAAAAGGATTTCTGTTGAAAATATTTTCTATTTGCAGTATGGGCCAAACCATTCTTACTCATTCTATAAAAACTCTCCCAGTGTTAAACTGCAGCTAAATTAAGTATTTTTGAAGGGGTAGTTCATCACAGATTGAAGAGATCTTCACAAACCATTAACTTTAATCAAAAGAGCAGTGCGACCTGAGGAGATCATACCGTCTGAAGACGAGTAAACCAAGGTGACGTCTATATTTTTAAATGTGCACCCAGATGAATTAAAAAATTTCAAATTTCGCTTCCTGGGAGAGGATGTTGAAATTTGTGGTGTTTTTTCTTGAGTATTTGTCTATGGCCCCACATCATGTGTTACATATCGTGAGAGTTATTTATAACCAGGTAACAACTTAGTTGCCTTCCTTCGTAAATTTTCTATAAAGTTAATGTGTTTAATTCGGTATGGGTTAGACGCTTACAGCATATTTCAAGTGAGGTCCTATTTAGGCTTTGAATAACTGAGTAAACATTCATTCAGGTGAACAAATAATCTTATTAGACCAACTATCCTATTTGCCTTGTTAACTTGCTGCTGTATGTGTTCCATGAATTTATTGTCTGTACACTTTTTAATAGTATATTTCCACCCTCAGATCCCGTGTAGTAATTCCTGTTCCGAGAGAAATAAGTTTACACTTATTGGGGTGAAATTTTAGCAAACGCTTTGTCGACCACTTTTGAAGATTTCCCAAAATCCTTTCCTGAAGTATATTGATATCTTCTGTTTAACATTATTGGCAAATAAAATGGTTGGTGATATACAACTCCTAAAATTATGGAATCAGCATACTTAGAGGATGTTCATCCAGCAGTTTTACTTCATAGCAAATAACACAGAAAAAACTGAGCTGAACATTCTGGCTTCATGAAACATACCTCAAACAAATTAGATAACAATATTTTAATTAATTTCCAGATCAAGTAGAGGAAAAAATTATGGAATCACTCAATGTTGAGGAGAAAATTATGGAATCACTTTGTAATTCGTATTTCTAAAAGCATACCAGCAAATTAGTCTGCAATTAAAAGGGAGTGTTTGCAGACCCTAACTGGACTTGGCTAATTGAAGGGAAACATGGCTCCAAGAAGAGAGC
The DNA here is from genome assembly GCA_900302355.1 of Cyttopsis rosea. NCBI lineage: Eukaryota > Metazoa > Chordata > Actinopteri > Zeiformes > Parazenidae > Cyttopsis > Cyttopsis rosea. Next base: position 5,990 of record OMKR01062560.1, read on the forward strand.
TGTCAATTGAAACAATGGATAGGATTATCAAACTCCTTCAAGGAGGAAATCCAACATGGAGTGTGGCAAAAGATGTTGGTTGTTCTCAGTCAGCTGTGTCTAGAATTTGGTGTAAGTATAAAGAAAATAGGAAGGTTATAAAAGGAAAACATACAGGTAGACCATGGAAGACGTCAAAGCATCAGGATAGAAAACTCAAAGCAATATGCCTTGAAAATATAAAATGGACAATAAAACAAATGACACACAAATGGGCGGAAACAGGAGTCAATGTTTGTGACAGAACTGTAAGAAATCGGCTGAATGAAATGGGATTTATATACAGAAAAGCCAAACGAAAACCAGCACTAACACCTAATCACAAATCTGAATTGGCCAAGGCGATGAGGCTAGAACTTTTGTCTGGTGCCGTTCCAATGAAACATACAAAGATACTGTAACTGCCTGAAGAAAACAAGCAAATTTCCCCAAATTTCCCCATAATATGGGTTTGCATGTCAGGTAAAGGACCAGGGGAGATGGCAATCATTTCCTCAAAAGTCAATGCACAGGTGTACATTGAAATTTGGACACTTTTCTCATTCCATCGATAGAAAATAGGTTTGGTGATGAGGAAGTCATTTTTCAGGATGACCATGCATCTTGCCACAGAGCAAAGAGCTTTTCTTCAGGTATATCGACTCAATGACATGGCCAGCAACCAGTCCGGATCTAAATCCGATTTAAAATTTATGGTGGAAATTAAAGAAGATGGTCCATGACAAGCCTCCATCCTGCAAAGCTGATGCGCTATTCGAGAAAGTTGGAACCAGCTTGATGGAGAATATTGTTTTTTATTAGTGCAGTCCATGCCTCGAAGAATTCAGGCCGCCATAAAGGAGGAGCAACAAAGTACTAATTGTGATTTTTATTTCATTTTTTTTGATGATTCCATAATTTTTTCATCGACATTGAGTGATTCCATATTTATTTCCTCTACTTGATCTGGAAAAAAATATCCTATTAGTTAAAGTAAATGCATTTAATTTATTTGAGCTATGTTTCACCAAGCCAGAATGTTCAGCTGTTAAACAAAAATTGTTTTGTGTCAGATCTGTGATTTGCTATGAAGTAAAAAAGCTGGATGAACATCCGCTTAAGTGTGCCGATTCCATAATTGTTGCCAGGGATTGTAGGAGTAACTGGTACCTTCAGGGTTTGTACGGTCATGAAAAACCTGGAAAAGTCATGGAAACCGAAAATTGCTATTTCCAGACCTGGAAGAACATAAAATCCCAAAAGTTTTGGAAAAGTCATGGAAATTTATTTAATAAATATGTTCATGTCATTCATTTACACTAAGTTTAAAATACTTTATATGCTTTTAAAATAAATTTCTTACTTCCGACTTCAATAGAATGCAGGGCACTCAGGGAGGTGGCTGGGTCTTATCGCAGAAACTCAGTTCGCTTTGAATACATGGAGGTTTCAGCACGATACCAGGGAAGTGTAGACCAAGATCAGGGACGAGCAAAATGCAGGTTGTGTGGTGGCAAATTTAGACATTTCCAACATGGGAGAGGTGGCATTAATAAGCCACGCGGAACTACTTCAACCTCCATCACCGGCTTTCTCAACACAGCGAGGGTAACTTCTACGCCGAGCAACATGCCTCTCTTCAGCTACCAAGCAGACGCCGATAGCCGATGCTTTAACGAGAAATTAAATCCTAACTGCGGAGGTAATGTGGGTGCTGAAGGTCGCTAATTCACATTCTATTAAATCGTCCGAAGATGCCAGCCTGCTCTTTCGACAAATGTTCCCCGATAGCCATATTGCAACACGCTTTGCTTGGCGAACGCAAATGCGCATATCTCTGCTTGTTCTGGCTCGCTCCCCACTTCAAGAGTCTCACGTTGTCCAACGTGTCAAAGCAAAGGGCGTATGTAATGTTATTTGACGAAAGCCTGAACCACTATCTACAGTCGAAACAGATGGATTTGCACACAAGGCTATGGGATGGCGCCATGGTGAAGACCAAATACATCGGCTCTGAGTTCATGGGCCATTCCTCTGCCCTTGATATTGTTGGCGAAATTGAGCGACCTGCTGTCAGAGATTGGAGTCAAAAACCTGATACAAATGGAACGTGTTCGAAATGCTCCAGAAGAGTGTGCCAAAGGATATGGGAAATTCACTTGTCAAGATTGGTTCCTGTGGGTTGCATATACTCCACAATGCATTCAGAGATGAATGCAAAGCTACAGCTTGGGAAGTTGAACACACACTCTCCAGCATGTACTGGCTGTTCCACGATTGCCCTGCTCGTCACAAAGATTTTATGACAGCAACTGGTTGCAGCACCAACATGCTTCAATTTTGTAATCACTGATGGATCGGAAATGTCAACATGTCAGAACGACCGGTGTCTCAGAGGCTCATCGTCGACCAAGTCAGGTCTGTTGGGTGCATAAACAAGGTAGAGATCACCAAAGAGCTGTTGCTTTTGGCTGCAGGAGCCAGACAGAAGTACCTTGGGTACCTGGATGAAGAGAAAGAAGTGGCAAGGCATTGACCTGAAGAGAGAAGCCCTTGCAGATGAGCTGGATGACTTGAAAAAGAGGCCAAGAATGGAGGCTGATATCAGTGCACTTCAGAAATCAGAAGATGAATATGCTGAGAAAGCAGAAGCTACAAGCAAACTGACCTTTATCACCAAATCAAACGGCTTCCGCCGAACTGCAAAAGAGAAAAAGGCATCTCTACTGCAGATTCAAAAGCAGATGGATGTTAAGGCTTGCAGAAATGACAGGCTAAGCTGGCAACTGACTGTTCAGTTAAGGTCCCGTGGACCGTAAGACACAAGAAACCACTTTTATTTTTCATTACAATTTGGTCAGGTTCCCACCAGCTCCACACTTGTTATGCGAATATTGTTCTATAAACCTGTTGCCATGTTAAAGTATTTTTGTTGGTTTATGGTCAATGAGTTATAGTTGCCAACTCAACGTTTTGTTCAGATGTGCACTACAATAGGGAAAGCAACGTTTGCACAAGCTGGATGCTAGTACCTAAAGCTCTTATTGATATGTGTCAGTGTTATGAAATGCTTGTCAACCAAAGTATATTTATAAAAGTTTATTCTGAATTTAATCAAACTATCGTCTGTCATTCATTTGTGTCATTTAAGGTATTCTGTATGCTTTGGAATTCTCATTGTTAGTTTAAAAACTACATTTTATCCTCACTTAATGTTTTAGATCCCTTGTTTTATAATTATATGGCGCTGCTGCTGTGATTTTGGTTGCAAAAAAACCGTGGCTATAACCGTTCTTGTACGTTTACATCCATCAGCGTGTTATTTTTTAATATTAAAAAGTCAATATCAAGAACATTTTGAATATATTTAAAATTATGCACGACAATTATAAATATTTAACCATCTTGTACTGTGACCTGCCTATTTACAAAGCGTACTGTTAAGTATGTGCACCAAACTCCTAAAATAGAGCTTGGCCTTGCTTAGTGCCGCCAATAATGGAACAGTGCTATAACCGTTTTTTCTTTTTTTTGTGGTATACATTCATAAACCAGAGGATTACCAGTACATTAATACAACTATTCTGTCCTGTTGGTACTGCAGGCATTTGGGCACACAGCATACAGACCTGGAATGGATAGTCACTCAACACCCAAATGTGAAATGCTTTTGTTTTGGTTCTGTCTCTGCCAGACGTGAGCGGTCCAGGGAACGAGACCACAGTCGGTCCAGGGAAAAGAGCAGACGTCACAAGTCCCGCAGTCGTGACCGACATGAGGACTATTACCGTGAGCGCAGTCGGGAACGTGACCGCCACCGTGAGAGGGATCGCGACAGAGACCGGGAGAGAGAGCGGGAAAGGGAGTACCGTCATCGCTAAATCTGCAAGCAGAGGAGGGGAGGTGTGTACGAACAAATCTGTTGAGTCTGATTCCTCTTTTCTCTCCCCTTTCACTTCAGATATCTTGTTTCTTTTTCTTCAGTCTTTTTCTTGACAAGGTCTGTCCCCTAGACCGGTACAGAGCTAGTCTAGTCCAAACAGGACTGAGCTAGGCTTTTCGGCAAGAGGACAAGCGCAGTCTTGAATGTTCTTTGCTTGCTTAACTCTCGGCTCCTCCTGCATGCCTGAAACTGCTTTGGGGCAAACAAGAACCAAAACTTTGTATTTGGTGAAGGGTTTCCTTGCAGTGAGCGATTGAGTCCTTTTGAGTGTGTTTTTGAGAGGATGAGGAGAGGTAAGCAAGCAAGGACAGTTCAAAGATTTGATGCTCTCGATGCGCCAGGTAGGTATAAGGTAAGTTAGCCATCTTCCATGACGGTGGAGTATCACTGGTCCATCCTCTTATTTTCACAATCCTTCTTGTGAATGTTTGTTTGCCACCTTTATGTATTTTCTGTTGCTATGCTGAGAATGACTCACAAGAGTGTGTATTTTAACTGTTGTCTTTTATCAACAGTTTAAAGTTGTAGAAAATAGTTTGCTGAAATGGCTGCTTGATGACACTTGGAATTTAGGCTTTAGACATTAATGTGTGGTAAACTTTAAATTCACAAGACACCTGTACTGTTTTACCAGCTAACTCGAGTTGAAGGTATTGCATACCCCTAAAAAGATATAATACATGCATACTATAATGCATCGTTTCTTAAATTCCTGAATTTCCCCTTCGGGGGATGAATAAAGTACCATTTTGTCTTTCCTCAATTTCCCCATAGAGATTCATTGTTCATGTTACCTTACACAGCTAAACCATTTACAGTTAAAACATTTATAACTTTTAATACTGTATATCATTAAGTTTTATAAGCTGTTTAATCATTAACATTTCTTTCACTATCATAAAATATAGGTAGCTGGTAAAATGGTGAAAAGTGGAATGTGAATTTTGGGATTTTCCAACCCCTATCGCAAGGGAGCCAGAGCAAGCTTGTTCTTAATTGGCAGTGTGAATTCAGAGTGAATGTGAGTTGATGTTTTTGACTGTATTTGGGACTTGATGGAGGAAGTATTGATGGCTTGTTTCTGAAAAGGATGTGAGCAATTTATTTATTGTGTTAGTTGTTACTGTATGGAACATTTGCCATATTTGGTAAAGAGATTTGTTGCTTTCCAAATTGACTTGTATTTCTGGGAAAGTTTATACTGATCTTCTATTTCAAATGTTGAATTTTACACATTCTACTGGAAATGTATTGTTAGGGGTTATTTTAGCTGTAAGCTGCAACTTTTTCTTTTAAAGGTTAGTGTCAGTCATACTTAAAAAAAATTTTTTTTTTAACAAAAATAAATCTTGGTACTTTCTCTACAGGAAATGTCTATACTGAAACTAAAATCCTTAAAGATTTTAGTGTTTTAAAGGTATTTCTATAAACCCCAACATTAATTAACTTAAACCATATTGTCTTTTGTAATTTAGAAGTTGAATATTTCACAGATGAGCATAGCCTTTGAACAGTTTAACACTATGTTAATTATACCTTCCCATCAATGTAATTTGGCCTGATAATCTGCTGTGGGCTGCTGGGCTATTGTTGATGTTGATATAGTGTCGTTCCTTGTGCAGCCAGCATTTTCTGAATCAAAATGGTTGTCAAAGTCCAATTATACTTTACCATCGCTTGTTATCCTGTATGTGAGAAGATTGATAATAGCATTGACTCATTGGTGGTGCTGTTATGATGGTGGTGTACAAAATGTTGCTTAGGTAGTGACTCAAGCCATGGCATATAGGAAGTTGATGGCATTTTTTATGTCCCACATTTTGCTAAAGCAATAAATTAGATGGCATGTGTAATCTAAAATAAAATATTTTTTCAAATACACAAACTCATAACATTTTACGCACTGAATGTGACTTCTGATCTATGAATTATATTTAGGTCATTGTACTTTCTTCAATATCAGAAAGGATGGAAATATTTCACAGTTCTATTTGCGATTATGAATTTGACTGTTGATCAAACCTGGCTCATTTACTATTTAAAATGTGAGATTTGTATTTCGTGTTGGTTTTATTGTATCAAACGATAAAAAATTGAAACGTCATTGGGCCTCATTCACTGAACTTCAATTCCTATTACTTTTGTTGTTCATGAAACCGTATCTCTTGATTGTTGTACCAGATGATGAATGCCAATGGTTCCTCAACTTGGTGTGCATGCCTGTACATTGTGCTTTGCACAGGTACATACCCTGTCGGCACCATAAATGGCACACGGACGTATTGGCTCTGTGCAAATAAACCATGACCTGAGAAGAGAATTGCTGTCAGCTAACAACTATATTCTGCTTGCCCTCTCAATGGCACGATTATCCAGTTTGACAGCTTATTTATACATAATCATGAATCACTTTGACTAGGTTCTGTCAATATAGCTTATTACATTAATAAATGTAGCCTAAATATCTGAATATCAGAAATATCAGCCTAAAATTGTTGGATTTTACATGAAGAATAAAGCATTCTAAGCAGAAGCCATGGCGATATGGCTTTCTGCGTGTTTCCAAACATTCATAGATTTTAATAGAAGCCAAGAACAAATTAAAGAAAAATGTTATTACTGTTTGTATAAAATTGGGAGTAGACTTTGTATGCGTGTTCCATGGATGAGGTCCATTGAGTCTTTGTTTTTTTAAATAGTAAATTGATCCAGAGGTGATGGTTAAAATATACATATTTTCTAGTGCTAAGGTTAATAGATTTGACAATTACATGTTATATTGTCAGTTTGTTAAAACCAAGATTTTTTTGTGGGTTTTTATGCAAAAGAATGCCAGGATGATTTTATGAGCAAAATATTTGCGTTTAATAAGCATTGAACTAAAACGATCTCATTTTAGCCTGTGACTTAAACATGCCATGTTTGCGCCCATGAAATGTAGAGGAGTACTCTTGACATTATTGTTTCTGATGGATTGTTCATGCCACTAAGTTGTGTTGGAATACTGTTGGCACGTAGACAATTAAATCATTTTGGCACTGAGCGCCTTTACCTTTGTGATAAACTGCTTTTCTCTGTGCTTGGTGCTTGCCTGTAGATATCTTTAATGTGCCATTTTTGTGTTCCATCATGCGGCCCTTTCCACCCAAGGCAGAAACCTTTTTTCTTTGCCATTTTTATGTACACCAGTTCTTCATTAGTCAGTTAAAGAACTAGTGCATCCATTTATTTGGTGTGAATGGCTTTCTTACTTCTTAAATTATAGTTGAACAGCAGCAGTAATAATTGACGTGGAATTGTTCTCACTAGGCTACTTGACATCCACAAGCCAACACATCTCCACAAGTAATATTTCTCAAATATTAAAAAAATGTGAATTAAAGCTTGAGAATATTGTATACTCTGGCCTCCCTCACCCGGATTTAAGAATTTGTTTATATTTTCTAATATCCCCTTTACAAGATATTTCTAATTGGTGAGTTTTTTTCTTAATGAAACACTTTAAATTCTATTTCATACATTTTCATATTATTTTTGAGGATGTCTTGGCTTATTGACTTGTGTCTGACTAGTGTTTGCCTAGCTGGTTATAAAGACAAGACAGTCCATCACTTTGTAAGAGCCATATAGTTTGAGTTTTATTCTTAAAAGTTGGCGGTTACAGTAACCTATTAAACTGGATGTGATGTTAAATCCCTCCTAATTATCATCACAAGGGATTTAACATTAATTTGTTAAATGAAAGGATGCAGCACACCAAAAATATTTCTGTTTCCAAAAGGCTTAAAAAGGCATTTCAGGAGCTACACTTAAAACCACTATTACACACAATATTCCTAATAAAAAAAGAACATTTCATCATTACAAGCACCTTGTCTTCAGCCATAAAGGTCCTCACTGGGCACAAGGCATCAAGGTTTAGCTATGCAGTTGGGCTGTTTGGCTTACGCTATTCCTAACGTAGGTGCTTATGATGCTATGCTAAAAGATGCAGCGCTTCTGGAGTGTTTTGGAAAAAAAAGAAAGAAAAAAAAATCCCTGGTCCATGAAATGAAACAGATGGAATAGTAAAGAAAAATGCTCAATGTAACAATTTCAACGCATTTGCGCATGTGCTGTTTCTGAGAGGGTAATGGTTTTGTGTATATGCAGTTAATCTCATATCATACAGAGCCTGTTTTGTTTTTATTTTTATTTATTTTTTAATCATGAGAAGTGGCGTTTCCCCAGTGGTGAACTAAAAATATTTTCCTTCCTGCAAATACTGTCTGTTACATGTTTATGTCCATCTGTGTCTTAACACCTATCTGTTCTTATAGCCATGGGGAGCAATCTGTTAATACCAGAACAAATGACTTGATGCTCTTTTTCAGTCTGTCTGTAGGTGTATGCTTGCTGGTGCTGATCGAACAAACTCTTTTCTGACAAAATCTGGGTCAAACAGTCTGAAATCTTAATCTTAATCGGGTCAATTCGACACATGATTTTGTATCATTCCCTCCAAGCAAGGAGGGATTTGTTAATGGGAAATTACATGCGAAAAGTATATTTAACCCTTTAGAAAAGTAATTTTGTACAGTGGAACACTGGATTCGTTTCTTTCATATAATTTTCTCGTAATTAGATGGTCCTGAAATAACACGATTTTCCTGCTAGAACGTCTTTTCTCATAAAAATATGATCACGTCTAAAAGATTTTAGAAATGTTTGGCCCAGGTTAAGTATCTGTTTATATTTGTTTCTCTTCTGTATTGACTGCTAATGATGCCTATCTACATACAATCTTTTTCAGTAAGTGCTCACTGATTGCATCTGGTCAAAAAGCACACCAGAGTATATAATATTGTAACCATCTTGCGTGTTGCCTCAGGTTTGAATGAAAACGGCACTGTGCTGAAGGTTGCAGGTCACTAGGCTGTGCTATGGGAATAAGTAGTGGGTGAGCTGGTTGATTGGAGTTGGACTTGATTTGTCCATGAAGTGTTTGGATTGTATGATAATGGTAAAGGTTGATGTCCCCAAACCGTTCCCCTTGTTAAATCTAACTATCTGCTGCCCTTTTCAATACGGACAATTTTCTGTTGTATTTCTCCACTATGTAAAGTCCCACTCAGAAATAGAGAAATGGCTGATTTGGAAGGGGAAAAAGTCTCTGAATTTGAGTTTTATGAAACTTTATTGTTCTTGTGAAGTTCAGTAGGGCAGGGGATCTATCTTTTGTATTTTACATGTTGTGAATTGGTGTTAAAATTAAGTAACCCTAGATATGAAGGGGTTTGTTTTGGGGAGTAGTTTGAATAGATCCCAGAGACGATCTCATATCGGAATTTTCTGAATCAATACAGTCCCACAAAGTTGTACTATGCACAACAAATTGGTCTTCTGTGGTGCACTTGGGATACCACTGCATTGAAATAAGCTGTTTGATAGTCACGACTGAGTTATTCTTATAGATTAGATGCTGTTGGAAAATTATCTCTAGGGCAAATTCTGATATTGTTTGTGCTGCCTTGTCTTTGTAATTGTAGTTTGGTATGATCGATGGTCAGAATTTGTGCTCTCAAATCAGTTTTATCATTTAGTCATTGTTGGCCAATATCAAAACCAAAATGCGCTGTTAGCCACATGGTAGGGCATTAACTTGCAATGACCAGTTTAAGTATGCAAGGTTAGCTGAGTGGCAAATGTGAGGAGTGCCTTCGTATTGAGATATTGTAATGATTGAAAAAGTAAATAACGTCAACTTAATTTACTTTTTGGGGTGAGGGGTCGTTAAGGAGTAGATTTAAAAATAAAATTGAATAAATGCATTTTTTATCTATCCCATCGTTGTGCAAAACTGAAGTCTTAAAGTAGGTTTTGTAGGTTGTGTCTTGAATATTTGTTCACCTATTTGGCTAGATGTAAATTTTGGCCATAACTGTAGTGGTTCTACCAAATGTAAAATGATTTCCCCTAGTAACCTATGTGCTCTGCATATGACAGTATGCACCTTGAAATCTCTACCAAATGAAGAAATGAATTTTTACCCTTGTTCTGTAAAACTACTAATGTGTGAATTTTCACCTCAAATTTACCAGTCAACAGTGAAGCTGCAAATTGAGTTTCATTAAGTGGTTCGCCAATGTCATCCAAGTTTGTTAGTTTTTAAATGGTGTTTTATTTTTCGGTTTTAAATGAAACTCAATAAAAATTGCTAGCCATGAACCTAGTTCCCTTTGTTAATCTTGGAAATCATATTGCACTTGGATTTAAAATCAAAGAGAATTCGATTGCCTTCTAGATTTTTAATTGTAATTTATTACCCCATTCCCTGTCACTCATAATGTCCTGGAAACGTAACTACACTTTAAGCAGTACTAAGCAGAGGACCTATACACATCTAGCAGTAATACAATGTAAAACATTACAATGACTACTGATAAAGTATTTGTAATTACCTCGTAGTACATATGATACATATTGGCATACAGCAATTGTCTAAGAAGCCAGAATGGCACCTTGGATAATTCCTGGCAAAGTCCAGGTTCACATGATCTGTCTTTCTCTGTTTGTATGTACAAGGGTGAGGGGGCAATACACAGTCAACCCAACCTGTGAAGAGCTCGATAGCTTTATTAATTGTTGTACTTAAAATTTCTCAATATTTGGAAACTGGTGTTTGGACCTAAAAGGCAAGCAGTTTTGAAATAAAAGGAATGTTTGTCACAGATTTCGGTTGAAACGTGTATCGAACCCAGCCCCCATGTTTAATATTTACGTCTAGTCTCAAGGTTAAATTATAAGTACAGTTGATTGTTGGGCTACCTCGAAACCAAACTCCATCCTTCGTTTTGAAACCTTTCAGCTAACGAGGATCAAGGATGGAGAGAATGGAAAAGGATTTCAGCACCACACCACCTTTCAACGCTCTACTCTGCACGGCCGGACAGGATCGCAACCAGCACCTCCTCCCTCAACCCCTCCATCTCTCCTCCTTGTCCTCCACCCATCTGTATCTGTCTGTCCATTGTGTCGACATGCTAGGAACAGTGATGGAAAGCACTCATTTGTCTGAGACTTGCGTTAGCATCTATACTCATGGTTACTTAAGAAAGAGAAAAAAAACTTTTCCACCACGCCCCTTTTTTGTTTTTACGGAATTTTATTTGAACTGAAAAAGATAAATATCTGCAATGCTTTTTTGCAAGTAACAAGATTTAATGGCCTGCATGATCCCTAAAATACAAACGGACACACTAAACATGTTATCTTTTTTTTCTTTTTCTTTTTTTTTCTTTTTTTTCTTTTTTTTTTTTTTTGCTTCTGTACTGTGTACATTCAACAGATTATGAATCGTTTTTGTAGGGTACCAGGTTTTTGATCTTTTCTCCACCTCCCCCGCCCCCTTTCATTT
>OMKR01062563.1:0-11608 GCA_900302355.1 Cyttopsis rosea
CCCCCACTAATAGTGCCTTTGTGACATCAAAATGGAGCTCGAGAAAGTGCATCAGCCATTACATTTCCCTGACCTTTAGTATGAGGTACGTTCAGTGCATAGTAGGGATGTAACGATACCAAAAACTCACGGCACGATAACACCACGATAATAAGTCCACGATATGATATGTATTGTGATATTATATTATTATTATAAAAAATTATGTTCTATATCTATGCAGTCACCTTAATTCTGGGAATTGTTGTTTTTCTGGGAGGACCCGGCTACCGTTGGTGAGTAACCTTTTTCTGGCGGTGGAGAGCAACTAGCCTCGACATTATAATAATTATCTAATATTTAGAAATCGAAATCTAAGAAAAACAACAGCTCGTCAGCACCCAGCAAGACTCTGTTCCCTTCGTTCCTACAAAAGAGCCGTTCAAAAGAGAGTCCACAGCTATACTTGGCGAAATAACCATGTAATATTGCGGTAGATATTGTCACAGTCCCACGACATTTTTATCGCGATATCGCGATATTCGGTATATTGTTACATCCCTAGTGCATATGGCTGGAGAAACGGTAACCAACGCATAAGTCTGTGGTTGCTATTCTACATACTGGTTGTGGGTTGTGATTTGTGTAAATGGTAACTGGCAATGATGGTCCAACATACATTTCAAGGAACACTTCCCAAATGCCAGTGTCTCCTTCTCAACCAATAAATAATTTAACTGGTGACGATTAAACTTATGTAACCCACCTGGGAGGTAAATGCACACTGGACCAATATACTCTTGATTCGTAGAAAGGGGTAATAAACAGGAATCGGACACCACAATGAGTAAACATAACACAGAGGTAAGTTTAAAGCAAAACAATTGTATTCAGACACATTCAGAATAATTTTACAACTACTACTGGCATTAAATCTTATTCCCTTTTGAAATGTCTTTTGAACTGGGTACACCCAAAAAATATAAAAATGTTCTCAAAATTAAAAAGGCTTTGTTTCAAAAAAATAAAAATGTTTAGTTTCATTTGAAATGTTGTGTTTCAATTGTCTTTTGAGGTCCTACCTCACAGTCCTACCGCGCTGACCACAGGCAGATGAAGAATTTAAAGGGCTCCTCAATCCAGGTGCTCAACATGGGTGGCTCGCCATCTCCCTCATCAGGGAGAGAATCTAATCTAATCTAATCCAGAATCCAAGGGTATCAAAAAAAAAAAACAGCCTGTCTACATAATATGGCTTAATTAACATATGCTAATCTATTCAAAGTCTTCTAACTGTACATCTTAATTTTGTCAATATCAACGTACAATACAACCTTCCACTGCTTAACCCATGAACTGTTGCATTGCAATGTTAACATATGAAATGTCATGTTTACTATTATTATAGAAACCATTTGAATTGTAAATTACAGTTAAACATTAAATATACTCAAAATACTCAAAATCAAAATACTCACTACATTTGAATAATGTAAGTAAGGCAAATGTGAAAAAACATTTGCTTGTCACAATTCTGACTCCTTGTGCTTATGCACACCACCCACAGTAATGTACAACATCATTACCCATGAAACTCAGTTAAATAATTCCTATCTCTGTTCACACAAGGTAAATAACATAACACACATACTCATATTACAGACAAATATTCCCGTTCACCTCTATCATTAGCCATAACCTTATGCTACAACCGAGTGGCTAAGACCACAAGGCCATGCTAACTCACAGAGCATTTTGCTAATGAGCCATGTGCTTTGATATGTCGTACTCACCGAGAAAATCAGATGTTCTCAGGGTCGCTTTATTAATTGAAGTCTTGTTGTTCAAATTGTTTTTCTCTTTACTCTATAGTAATAACTAAGTATAACTATCAAGTACAAGTAACTCCGAAATGTCTGTGTATCTGCTATCCTCTCTGCTCCATGTTTCTTTCAACACACTAGACAGCATCTACCTGGCCTGAGTGAAGAAGCAGGGACTTGAGTTGTTTTACACCAATAACAATCAATTGTTCAACTTTGAACCAATAAAATGCTTACTGATGTAAGATTAGACCTCTGAGCTGAAATGAAACAATATATTTAATATAGAATAAAATAAAGATGGTGGTTATTAATTAAATACATTTAATAAATTAAATATGGAATTAGTAAAGAATGTAATTATTAATTAAATAAAAGGAATTCTCAGTGAAGGGAAATTGTTATAAATTGTTTAGTACCTATTGGTTTTCCAATGGGTTACACCCTCCCCCCTTAAATGTATGCACGTCCTGTTGCATGCTATACAGGGCTGCTGGCTAACTGGCTCTGTTACTTCCAAGGGAATGTTTGTTAACCAATCTCTACTGCCATGACCATTAAGGGCATTAGTAAGGTATTCAATCCTTTTAACTAGGAAGGAACAACAGAAACTAGGGGATTCCCTGTCTCAGGATAATGGAACCGATGTGATGGCTCATGTTGTCTGAGTGATCTCCTGACAGGAATGTCTGCTTCTGTTTGTCCCTCTGTTTTCTCTTGACCTGCTGTCTCTGTATGATCAGTTGCCTTCTTTATACATAAATCCTCAGTCTCCATTTCCACAGGACTTCTCTCCACAGGTTCCGAATCTTAACTGGCATTTCCACTTCAGGTAAGTTTTGAGATTCCATTTCAGGTAAGTTTTGAGATTCCATTTCAGGTAGTTTTTGAGATTCCATTTCAGGTAAGTTTTGAGATTCCATTTCAGGTAAGTTTTGAGATTCCATTTCAGGTAGGATCAACATAGGTAAGCTTTCATCAGGTGTTTTCTTGGAGGATCCAACTGCTCTTCCTCCAGACATTGTGTCAGACAAGGTATCCTCTTCAGCCTCTCTTACAGGTGAGTCATAAGCATCTGAGCATCTCTCTCTTTCAGGCTGAAGGACATAATTTGGCCTTAAAGCTCCTGGGACTGAACCCACATTGTCACAATATGGATGAGGTTTTCCAGGGCTTTCACTACGTTTGCATGAGACAGGTGCTGGATTGTGTTTTGGCATATGATACACTTTGACAAACAGGACTCCTGTCTGTGACATCTGGTAAGCCAGCAGTTGTATGCCAGCTTTCATAGTTGTTGTTGTCTTAAGCAAAGGGTTCTTCATCTTGTTGGATGGCATTTTGCTGTTTCATTCTAGGTCTGTTTGGACGACTTTTCGTCTTTTGTTCCTCTCTCTCAGCTTCAGGAAAAAATCCACAGGGAAGTAAATGGTCTCTGTGTAACGTCTGAGATGGTCCTTCCTTTTTTTCGGGTTTCACAGAGTAGAGGTAAATCTCCCATCTGCTTTGTAACCACATTGATCGTGGACTCCCAAGAATCCGCCAATTTATGTTTGTTCCAGAGATTAAGATTACGTACCAGGACTCAATCCCAGACATCTAATGTAGATTCTCTGACAACTCTATTTAAATTGCTTCTTGTTTTTCTCTGCAACCTTGTGAGAGTTTTCTATGGCAACCTGATAGCTTTCTTCCAGGTGAGATTTCAAGTTCCTCACGTACTGAGAATGTGAACTGGATTCTTTGACTGGCTATGTCTTATTTAAGGCTATGTCTATGGGTAATCTTGGTTGTCTTCCAAACATTAACTCGTACGGGGAGAAACTGGTAACGCCATTCCTTGTGCAATTGTGCATGAGCATGAGTGAGAGGTTTGACATGGTCTTGCCACTGTGTCTTCTCTTTGTCTTTAAGAGTGCCTTACATGCTGAGGAGTGTTCGATTGAACCGTTCAACAGGGTTTTGCCTGGGGGGGTAAGGGCTTGTTCTCACCTTGTGGATGCCTGCCAATGTGCATAGCTCTTTGATACTATGAGATTCAAAGTCTCTACCCCGGTCGCTATGAAGGCGTTCAGGAAAACCCATAATGTACCAGGAAGTGTTCCTATAAGCTTTTAGCGACAGTGCTGCCCTTCTGGTCTCTGATAGGAATAGCTACGGCATATTTAGTGAAATGATCCGTAATGACAAGAATATCCTTTGTGTTCTGGCTGTTGTGGTCTGGATGTTCACTAGTGGGGCAGCCTTGTCATCGCTCACATGTTCTCTCTTTTCTCTCTACATCTGCAGCCATCTCTGGCCAGCAGAATCGTAATCGGGTGACTTTGACAGGCAGCTTTGACAATATCTGGAATGACCAGTTCAAACATATTTATGGATGCCAATAGATGGGATGTGAACCGGTCAATCCCTTGGCTCTCCTCTTGTGATATGACATCATTTTCTAGTATTCTAGTATTTAGTCTCCCATGGTGTGGTGTCTACTTGACAGATCATCCGCATCCATATTCTGCATACCAGCTGGATACTTGATGTCAAAAGTGAATGTTGATAGCGCAGCTAACCAACGTTAGCTCGCAGCGTCGACTTTGGCAGTGGTAAATAGGTATGTCAAGGGATTGTTCTCTGTGATAACAGTGAAGGTATTTCCATACAGATAGTCATGAAACTTTTCTGTGATTGTGCATTTAACAGCCAAGAACTCAAGTTTGTGCACTGGGGATCTTGCTTCACTGTGGGAGAGTCCTCTACTAGCATAAGCAATCACCCGTGTTTCTCTGTCGTTGGTACAAAGTGGCTCCTAATCCTGTTGTGCTGGCATCAGTGTGGAGCACATATGGAAGTTTTGGATCTGCATAACCAAGGACAGGAGATGATGTCAAGTCATCAAGGAAGATCAGGACCTCCTTTAGATGGATGTCACTCATGCACTTCTCCATGAGCCGTTGGAATGTGCTTGGTGCATTGTCGACCCCCTGGGGCATCCGGTTGAATTCCCAAAATCCAAAGGGGCACACAAAGGCTTTTTGGCTTGTCACTTTCATTCATCTCAATTTGATAGTATCCAGCCTTAAAATCCATCACAGAAAACCACTTGGATCCAGCGAGGGCATAGAATGACTCCTCCAGGTTTGGCAACGCATAAGCGTCTTTTATCGTCTGCAGGTTTAATTTCCTTTAGTCCACACACAGGCGTACATCGCCATTATTCTTTCTCACGTGAGAAGAATCAGACAGGATGTTCAATTCCCCCTTCCCCTTCCTGTAGGGGGCTAGCCCCAGCACCAATTTCATCACTTGCATCCACCTGGTTTTTCAAAATCACAAGTGAAAGCAGCTTGACTGTGGGGAGACCAGACAAAAGGAATGTTTTTACTCAAGAGGTTAGTTAACGGAGCCACCACAGTGGAAAATTTGTGTCAAAAACTGCGGTAATACACGACTAACCCTAGGAACTGCATCAATTCTTTTTTGGATGCTGGCACAGGATATTTATCAATGGCCTCCACCTTAGCCTGCACAGGACAAACTTCACCCTGGCCTACAACCTTTCCATGATAGGTCATTGTCCCTTTAGTCAACTCACACTTTGCTAGGTTGACAGTTAAATTTACTTCTGTCAACCGGTCAAACACTGCATTCAAACGCTTCCCATGTGTCACTGAACACTATAACATCTTCCAAATAGGCTGTACACCCTGTCAGTCCAGCTAACACCCTGTTCATAAGGCACTGAAATGTTGCTGGAACATTTCTCAGCCCAAAAGGCATGGCAGAAATGAAAGTGAAAGTGATGAAATGTCCTTGGCTCTTGCTGTTAGTGGTACCTGCCAATAACCTTTCAAACGGTCTAGTTTAGTCACAAATTTTGCACTTCCCACCTGTCCTCCATACGAGGCATTGGATAACAGGTATCGTATTTGGTGACAGAATTGTCTGTCATAGGTTTTCTCCACACCAAGATGACCTGCAACTCCATCATGTGATGTGATCAACACAAGGTCTCTAAATTTTGAGGGCACCACAACCTGAACAACACTAGCTGCACACCGTTCACTACACGAGCCCACTTCCTTAACAGCAATCCATCAATAAGAAAATAACTATTAGTAACACTGTTGAACTCACTTTCAGTCTCAGAAATGTCTTCCGCCTGAGAAAGCTGGGTATGTTCAAACACCAATAGTGGTGGAAGATTTTTCCAAGCCCTCGCCCCAGCCAAGTCATTCTCGAGGATAATGTCTACGTCTTGAAAGGGCAGCCGGGAATGGACATCCATTTCAACCTCTATAATGCAATAATGCAAGGGAACGATCAGAGGAACCAACCCAATGCCATGTACAGGAGATTTTGGATCGATTCTTACTGATTGGACAGCCCCCTTTCCAGTGCCCCTTGTTTTTACATGCATGACATATCCTCAAGATGAGCGGGCTCATGGGCGACCCCTAGAAACTCGACCTAAACCTATAATTCTCCCTCTGCTGCCCTTTTCTGTGGACTTGACCAAATACTGATCTATTAGCATGTGTAAAAACATATTCATCAGCCAGAACTGCAGCCGCAGATGATGTCTTCATCTTTCTCTTATTGATATACCCACAAAAAGCTCTGAAACTATTGGAGCCACTTGAGCCTTCAAAAGCTTGGCAGATACAGCTAGCCCCTCCACAATGCCCCTTAGCTCAGCCTTTTTTGGCACCTTTTCAGTTTTTGACCAGTCCAAATGTACTGACAAATCAACTAAATCTGCCTTTGTAAACTGAGTTAAAGTACTTCAAGACAAGTCTTTTTTTAGAAACTCAGAAAGCAAAGTATTACTATGCTCAGTGTCCATGTTTAACACCATCAGATTGACTACACAGCCAGGGTTAAATACATTAAGCACAACCAAAAGAACAAAATAAGGCAGTCTGACTTACACAATACACAACCACAGGGAGATTGATTGATTATGGAGTGCCCACTCCTAACTGCCTAGCTCAAACTGACTAACTGCACCCTAGTCTTTATGTACATACTGGTGGTGGGTATTTATGCACCTACAAACCATCTTTGGGGAAGACAAATTGCCCCAGCCAATACTTCAGGGTGCTCCAGAGCCAAATGCTACTAACCACATGGACAACACACAAAAATAACAAACGGCCCTGAAAACAAGAAATCAGCAATTTCTCCTTGTGAGATGACTGCTGCGACAGCCTATCTGGGGGACACAATGAATGCTCCAGCCAGAGAACATAAATTACACAGCTACCCAGCTACAATCATCCCCACAGCCGTATACTGCATAACCCACACTCAACGTTCTCCTTCGATACACAGCTTACATGCAGCTGAACACAATAGAGAAATTTCCCAAACCCTACATGCTTAACTTAGACATAAGGGAAACTGTCACTGTGGGCCCCAACACAATTACATTACTCAAACTCACCTAAAATCTTCACATTTTTCAGGTTCAAAATTGAACGTATTCAAGTTGAAAATCTTTACTGATGTACATTGTATAATTTGTTGAGAACAAAATGATGTAACAACGGTCAATGGAAACCAAAATCATCAACCCATTGAGGGCTGGATTCAAAATCACACCGAAAATCAAAGTAAAAAATTGAAATCACAGGCTGATCCAACTTGCGTGAATTTTATCACGGCAACTCATAATGTGACTCAGTAGTGTGTATGGCCCCCGAGTGCCCGTATGCACTCCCGACAATGTCTGGGCACGCTCCTGATGAGTCGGTGGATGGTGTCCTGGGGGATCTCCTCCCAGACCTGGATCAGGGCATCGGTGAGCTCCTGGACGGTCTGTGCCCCTACTTGGCTGCGTCGGATGCACAGATACATAACGTTCCATAGGCGCTTGATTGGATTTAGGTCAGGTGAACTTCGTCATCCAGGAACCGCCTGCCACCCTCATGGAGTCTGTTTCTGACAGTTTGGTCAGAAACATGCACACCGGTAGCCTGCTGGAGGTCATTTTGTAGGGCTCTGGCAGTGCTCCTCCTGTTCCTCCTCGCACAAATTTAACCTTACATTTAACGTTTAGAAGAATGATTTATTCATCACACATTATACCACACACATGCGGAGGGACACACACACACACACACACACACACACACACACATACAGTCTCTGCGTTTATCCCATCCTGGCCGTCCTTCCTCCAGGGGCAGCCAGGAGCAGTGGGCAGCCCTCACTTTGTCGGCGAGCGGGGACCAATTCCAGGTGGTGGGTCCATGTCGTGGTCAGGAAGTGTTCTGCATGTTTTTAGTCGGGGTCCTTATGTTGGAGGAGACCCAATGCGAACATGCAAACTCCACACAGAAAGGCCCCTGATTGGGAGATAACCCACCGGAGCATGGTGCCAACAGTGCCCCAGGTGGGAATTGAACCCAGGACCTTCTTGCTGTGGCAGCAGCCTTAACCACTGAGCCACCGTGCCGCCACGGTATAGTTCAAAGTTCAAAGTGTTTTATTGTCAAATGTACAGTACAACACAAGGTCATTGTGGACAATGAAATTCTTGTGGCAGGGCAAGCAACAACTACGTAGTAGCACAAACAGATAGGACTTAAGTACAACAAAGACTGTAAGTACAACGTACAAGTAGAGGTCACATATAAGGGCACGAGGTCGAAGTAAAGGGCAGGGGTAACATATATGAACATGACAATAACTAGAAAAGTACTCAAGACTATTGCACATTATGAATATAAATATAAAGTGAAGGAGTGCCGTAGAAATGTACCAGTGATTAGGTTTAGGGGGCAATCACTTTTCCACACAGGGCCATGCAGGTTTGGATTTTTTTTCTCCTTTAATAATAAAAACCTTCATTTAAAAACTGCATTTTGTGTTTACTTGTGTTGTCTTTGACTAATATTTAAATTTGTTTGATGATCTGAAACATTTAAGTGTGACAAACATGCAAAAAAATAAGAAGGAATAATCAGGAAGGGGGCAAACACTTTTTCACACCACTGTAGTTATCATTTTACTATTTACTATTTAAATGAGTAAAAACACTATCATATATTTGGATAAATATTGTAATATCTGTAGAACTGACATCGGCAAACACTTTTTCACACCACTGTATTTGTCAATGTTATGACATTATTTGCAAGATGTCTATATTTCACACTGTACATTAGTATATAGTATGTTCAGCGACTTTTAATTCTTCATGTTTGTAGTCAGTTCATTCCTGTTGAGGATCACTGTGGGACGATTCGGAGATTCAGCCCAACTGAATCTCTTTAGACCTCCCAGCTGATAAACCTTTGCCGTGGGAGAAGTGTTTAGACTACAGAACAAGGTACAGACTGAGTTCTATTTACCCCGTTTTAGACCTACTAACAGTCTTTTTTTTTATCTATTCCTTTTATGTAACTATGTATTTTTGGATACATAATTCTGGAAATGTATTAAGTGCTAAGCCAAAGTAAGCATCATGGAGAACAACGGGGAAGTTTTACTTGTTTGATTGCCACCATACAAGGGACAAACCAGAGAAAAAACATGGAATCGCTCCACAACTTGAAGAGCTATGAAAGAAATACCACTCCCAACATTAAAGTGAGCTGCTTGGATCAGGTTCGGTTCCTGAGAGTTGAGACGATGCAAATGCCGTGCAATGCAAAATGGCTGCTACCCCACAGCCAGGGATTCATCTTGGGTCAGGAGCACACGTAGACAATAGGACAATCTTGAGCTTCTCACATAGCAATTTCCTATTTTATTCAGCAGCTCAGAATGATCCAGGAAGCATGAGATTATAACTCATCGGCAGAGATATGATGGATAAATTTGGCACAGCTACAGCTTGATGAGGTCAGGTGCTCTGCATGAACACTGGTCCAAGCTATATCACATTCAGCCCATCCCTACAGGTAGGACAGCCAGGGTGAACTATGCCTACCGTGAACATGCTGATTACAGCCGTCCAAGCTAGTTACTGTATGTTTATAACCAAAACCTGTCATACCAAACATTCAGTACTAAGGAGAATTTTTCAGCTGAACATATTTAATCATGTCAAAATGGGCTCTCAATTCAGATATATTTGAACATTGACAATTGCAATGTAATAAGCAATTATTATTACTTAACATACCTTCAACAGACACAAAACGCTATCTCGCTTTTACGCAATGTGTGATATGTGACTCAGCTTTAATCTCATGGTGACATTTGCCCTGCTTAGAAGGCTACGGCTCTGCCCTCCTGCAGTTCACAATTTGTTTATGGGAGAACTTTACAACAATATGGCGGACTGCCAAATGCCTGACCCACTTAGGCCAAAGCCCAGCTCGCTCAGTCAACTGGGACTTAACCAAGATATCATTCAGTTCAGATCAGTTAATTTTTCGTAATGGGACACTGAAATGGGGATCTTAGAGATCTTTAGATGGTTTTCTAACATTTCAAGTTAAATATGCTATTTTTGCACTTATTCGTCCTCCTGAGACCATTGACTATATGGTAATAATTCTATAATTCTAATAATTATTGACGAATGAACTAATAATTCTATACAATTGATACAATGAGCCTCCGATCAGATTCGATTGTAAAGTGTACTTAGGAACATTTCCTCAAACATAGCGGCATTCAACACTTTTTTTTCCTTATCTGAATTAGTTCTTTGGTACGATCAAAATGCATGTGTTTGGAAACACACAAGGCATTAAGGCAGGAAGGCATTAAGCTGACGTAGCTTTTTAATCTTCATGAAAAATGCATTACAGTAGTGCCAAACCTCTTTTAACATCAAAATGTTTCAGTGGGCTACATTCATAGACACAATAATCTACTGATTACAACCATATTAACAGATGTTGTTCAGAGTGATGGAAAGGATGATACACATAAAGCACTCAAGACTGTGTTGTCAAAGTCAACAGGAATGGTATATGATTTTATTACAGCACTTGTCTAAAGATGCGAACTAGAGAGCATGCATCTTCAGAGAGATGCAGATGTGTTTGGTTCTTTTGTTCCTTGAGTCTTTTGGACACAGCTTATTTGGACACATCATGTGTGGTTTTTATGGTGTTGACGGGGTGTCTCTGTGTGCAGATCTGCACATAGGCAGCATATATAAAATATATGGTAAATGATTATCTCACTGTTAGACATCGCCAAAACAGCTGTTATTTAGATCCACTGTGACCCTTTATTTTGTCTTCAATATCAGAATAGAGCTGGAAACACTACTGCTGGAATCACTTTAAAGGTGCAGTGTGTAGAATTTAGTGGCATCTAACCGAACTGACATGGCAGAAATGGAATAATATTTATAAGTATGTATTAATTAGTGTATAATCCCATGAAAATAAGAATCGTTGCGTTTCCGCCATGTTTCTACAGTAGCCCGGAACGGACAAACCAAACACTGGCTCTAGAGAGGGGATTTCGGCCACCGTAGCTTCTCCTACATTCAATTGGTTGCAATCTCACCACTAGATGCCACAAAATCTTACACACTGCACCTTTAAGTAAGATGAGCGTTTGATCTAATTGTTCATATTAATGGCTGCTGGTACCAGTTTAGAATTAACATATCATGTTGTTACTTTACTTCAAACACGGACTACAGGATAATTTCCATTTTAGTCTGGAAATGTCTCAGCGCTGGGGAATACCACAAGTACTGAATCCCACACCACCCCCCCACCCCCCCGGGGATTAATAAAGTGTTATTTCACTTTAGCTACACATGGATGAATCAATCCCGTGCCCAACTGTTTAGCCTCTCAACCCGTCTCTCGTGTCTTAAGGCCCCTGCCCTCGTA
>OMKR01062566.1:0-20543 GCA_900302355.1 Cyttopsis rosea
CCCCCCCCCCCCCCCAGCATCCTTCAAGCCGTCAAGTGCACCAGAGTTGAAACGGTGCCAAGTGCATCCCTGGCTTCTGTATACAGTTTATACAAATCAATTCTTGGTGTGAATGGCTGATCATTAACATCACAAAAGCAGTGGGTGGTGGTTGGCAGCGCACGGCTGACCTTGGTTTCCCTCGGGGCTGGTAACCAAGCAGAAACTTCCCCGGCAGCTCTTTGCAGGCAGACACATAGTACGGGATGAAAGTGGGCTTCTCCTTCTTACTTTTCACCAGGACCTCCTCCATCTTCTGTAATTCACAAAACAGCATCTGATGATTGTTGAGAAAAAATTGCATAAAACCGACGTTATTTCCTTGTTTTTTTTACTATACTATCGATCTATATATTACTCCCTTTCTGTCGCCCCCGCTGCATTCTTGAAAATATTTATGACTGAGCAGATCCCGGGAGAACGCAGCCATCGGTTGAACATGCCGGGCAGTGATTTCATCTAGGTCTTCAAATTCCTGAGGAAAATAAGATGAATAAAATTAAGTTATGACATGAAAGTTATACAACAAGCAATATGAAATCCATATTGCCGGCCTTACCTCGTTGTTGATCCACAGGGTGTGTCCCAGGCTGAAGGCGTTCTCTTTGCCCTCCTCCCTCACATCGATGTGCTGGTAAATTCCCTCCGCCACCTTCCAGGTCACCGTCAGGTGGTTCTCTCCTTTGCTGCTCGGCCTGATGATCAGATCTCCCTGATCCATGGACTCCATCATCTTCTCCGCCTGCTTAAAGTTGATGTTGTGGAACGACGGGTGGGCGATCACCCTCTTTATGTACGCTAGAGAGCAAAGGAAGGGCATCAAATCAGCAAGTAACATAAACTTCCACTGAGCAAGTGCAACATTTTAAGATTGATCCAGAACTGTTTTGCTGTCTTTTTGTTTTTTACTTTACAATCTTAAAGGATAAGTTTGTCATTTTTCAACCCAGGACAAAAATGTTGGTTCCCTTCATTTATTCCTGTTCTTAGCACAACCATGCTGAACTCTTTACTATTGGGACACTTACCACTCTGCTGCAGCTTCTCACTGTGCTTAAATACAGTGCAATGGGGCAAGGTTTTATGCCTTAAAAATGGCAAATCTCCTTCTCGAGAACAGGAAACTCTATGCAGCTATATACTGTAATAGTCTGTCTTAAAAAAAATAGAAATGGTTGCAAACTGTGCATTTTCAGCAAATCAGCTCTTTTGACTACATCCGTGCTAACATAATAGACATACATTTCTAAAAAAAATACACAAAGGCAAGTGGGACTATAATGTGAGTTTCCCATTTTCAAAGAGGAGATTTCACGTTTTTAAGGCTTAAACGTTTGCCCCATTGGACTGCATTTGAACACAGTGAGGAGCTGCAGCAGAGCGGTACGTTTCTCTAGAGAATGTGAAGGTTGACGGTTGCTATGGACTCCGGTCGCCATTGGAGGATCACTTCCATTCAATTGCATAGAGAAATAGCTAAAATATACTAAATGTACAAAAACGGAGAAAGGAAGGGAGAAAAAGAAGGGCAGAGGTTTCACACAAGACGGCTGCGAGATTTTCTGCGGCACTTTTTCACCTGACGAGACTTCGGAGCCGTCTTTTAACTAAAACATCCCACCGACGTTCACAGTCAATGCGAGTGTCCCTCCCAATATGGTGGCTTGCTGCAGCAATGTGTCGCCAGCTCCCATTAAAAATCAACATCAATAACGGCAACAAACAAGGCCTGGGTTATCACCTCAATTGGACTGCTTGTGATGTCGTTACTTAGTGACATAGTTGTTAGAGATGGGAAATTAGGTCTGATTAGATCTAATCTGGGATCCTTGCTACCAACTTGTTCTCTGCTGCTTCATCTTGGCGTCCTGCTCCTTCTTCAGGTCTTCGGACTCGGCGTCAAAGTCGTAGTAGGTGTCTTTGGGAAGCTTCCAGTCGTTGTTCTTATCGGACAAGTCGGACGTGCGACAGGTCAGGTCCACACTCAGCTTCTCGATGTCGATCTTCATGATCCTGCAGTGCACGGTCATCCCCACCTGCAGCGCAAGAGCCGGGTTACCCAGGGGGATGTGTTTTTCGGTGATAAATAGAGCTGCATAATAGCTCCATGGCGTGGAAATGTTGATTACGGAAAGACCCAACACAACCTTGACTCTTTCCTCGGGGTGCTTGACTATTTTGTCACTCAGGAACTTGGTGGGGACGAAGCCGGTGACTCCGTTGTCCAAGCGGCAGCGCACGCCGATGGCTTGACCCGGACAGGAGCCGCTGTCGAAATGGTTCCACACCTGCACGAGGGAAGACGGACATTACAAACACCCACTCATAGGTTGACACTGTCAACAAATGACAGCAAACATTGTCGGTCCTAGTTGGCGTTCCCTCACCTCGCTGAGTTCGGGGAAGTTGTCCTGGTGGCAGAAGGGACACTGCCACAGGCCGGTCTCGTCGTTCCTTATTGCCTGGTCGTAACTCTCCCCCTGGGGGCGCCGGTGAGCGATCCCAGTCACCACACTGGTCACCAGTTTACCTGCAGGGATGGTCCGGGACAGTCAACGCACGGCTCTGGAACTCGCAACTTGATCGGGACTCGATCAAATATTCCTGTGAAGTAAATATGAAAGACCAATACAAGCAGGTTTCTACTGCAATGGTTACCGATGTAGAAGGTCTCAGGCGTCTCCTTGGTGAGCAGGTTGAAGATCTCCTCTGTGTTGGGGCTTCTGTAGGAGGATCTCAAATCCTTGTATCTGCAACTCAGCTCAGCACGGATGTCGTACAAGGTTATTCCCTTATTTCCGTAGCCCTATAGGTGACACAGATAGACAGTGTTGGGCAACTTACTTTTATAACGTAATTTATTACATATTACTTGTTACTCGTTATTACTTTCATTTGAAAGTTGCAACAACATTGTATAGAACATAGTATAGAAATACAATAACCTGTGATTTGTCATATTATATTATTAATGTTGCCCACTCGGCTTCTATTGCAGCCTGGTCGTCCAGGAAGGGGACTCCTCCTTCTCCCAAGGTTTCTTCCTTTTTTATCCCAAAGGGTTTTTCTGGGAGTTTTTCCTGGCCCGGGTGGAGGTTCAGACCAGTGGAGGCCCTTGATTTCTATGTGGAATGTGGGATTGTGAAGCCCTTTGAGCCTGTACTGTGATTAAGGGCTGTATAAATAAACATAACTTGACTTTACAATATTACTTTCCGTGTAAGGAAATAAGTTACTTTTTACACTACTTTTAAGTTACTCACCAAAAAATAATTTCCCAAAGTGCCACGTTCCTCCATCTATGTTTGTTTACACTCGCTCATCATTTAAAAGGTAGGTTTCTCACCATATCGTTCACATTCTCCAAAACCCAAAAATAGACACAATATCAATAAAATCTATAAATCTGAGCTATCATCAGGAAAATGGTCAGGGGTAAAATGTGTGTGCTGACTAGTGAACAGGCTAAAACTCAATATGACACTCATCACTGGCCCTTTAATAAACACACTTCACATTTTTTCCCACTGACTTGTCTCTCCAGCTCCTCAGCGAAGGCGTCCAGGTCCAGGTCTTTGAGGCGCTCCGGGTTTTCCAGGATTTCTTCCAGCGCTCCGGCTGGGTTGGCGTCCTCCGCCGACTCGTCGTACTCCAGGGCGTCCACCGCCATCTTGCGCGCCCACTCGTACGTCTCTGGGTGAACCCGAGAACCGTCCAGGACCTCTATGTAGGAGTCGGTGCTGCAGGGAGACAGTCTTGGCAATGAGGCTCCTTCTTCACATGAATCAATTCATAAGCAGTGAAAGATCATTTTAAAAGCCCAGATAAAATAGATAAATCTGCCAGGGTAATTATCTGCCGACTATCAACATAAATAGAGTTTTACGCTGTAGATTGTCATTAAGTCGTGACATCTTTATTTGTGTACCACTTTTCACACAACATTAGTGCTATTCAATTTATTATTTTACAGTAGAAACAGACACAACAAATCAAATTAAAAATGTAGAAATAAATTATGACTGCGATACAGATAGAGATATAGATATAGTAGCACACAAACACTCAAAGATTAAATTATTGTAATTAAAATAATAACTGAATTTCCCCCCTTGGGATGAATAAAGAGGTCCACGTCGTACTGTACCTGTCCCCGAGAGAAGTCGTGTCGATCTTAATGAATCCAGCGCAGTTAATGAAGACTTTGGGGCCCATGTGACACATCGTGACCAACTGAGTGCGGTTTTCTAAACGGGTGTTGTTCTGCTTCAGGATCTGGAACCCAGAGAGAGAATCAGATTTAATATTTCTATGAGTAAACCTGCAAATTTACATTGAAATAAAATCAGTAAGTTGGGATAGGTTCCGGTCCCTGCAACCCTACATGGGAATTAGCGGATAAAGAAAATGGATAGGACATAAAGAAAATGGATTATAAATTATAGAGAAAGAGATGTTTATTTAAAAAATGACAGCCTGGGAGTCTTACTTTACCTTTAGAAGGTGGGATCCCTTCCTGGCCCCCAGGCCACAGATGTACTGGACCAGACTCTGGGTGAAGGGATGAGCCAGGGCGCGGTTCACATCCACGCCGACCTCGTTGACCCGGTTGATGAACTCACACTGAAGAGCGTTCAGGAGATCCTCCTTCACCACATGATCCTAAATGTAAAAGTTACAGGACAGTTACAGTTACAACCCTGATATAGTTTGTTAACTTTGTTTTCTCGAGGGAGGCTAAACCGAGAGCAGTGCCCTGATTACAATGCAAGATAGAAAATACACAGCAAATTTAATAAAACATTTTACAGTTTCAACAAACACATGAAACGACATTTTAAGGTCACATAATAAAACACTTTGGAATGAGTTGTTTTAGCTGCAAAGTACTGTGCAGAGCATTGCATTTATACGGGGCAAAGAAAAAACAAATGCTGTTTTCCCTAAATCAGTATTAAAATGGTGGTTTCAAATATCTCAAATATTGTTGAGTAAATTCGGCAGTGTGTTGTTCTCAGTTTCAATGAAGATGCAAGATAAAAGATTATTTTTCAAAAAGTAAAAAAAAGGTGTGGAAGGTGTGGGAAAAGAATGGAATGAAGTAATATTGTGGTAATAATATTATTGCATTATATAGTTATTCTATCACAGCATATCATGATTATGTTCTTGTGAAATAACTAATAACAGAAATTGTAATTTTGATTTGTAGATTAAGACACTGAACCCCGTTAGATTGATCAATATTTAAAATACTTCCAACACATATGCAGTCATGCACATGTTTAAAATGACTTATGTTCTAAATACTTAAGTACATTGTTACCTGAAGCGGGTGCAGCTTCAGGCAGAGGATGTCGTCGTCGCTGCTGCAGACCTGAGCAAACTCCACCAGAGGATCCTGCAGCTTCCGGGCCACAGACACGGCTTGTCTCAGCAGAGGAGGGTAGTCCCGAAAATCTGCCTGGAAAACACACAGGAAGCTTTTAGATGAAAATCTGAAATGGCACAAAAACATCTGTCTAGAGGAAACAAGAACCTGTACATGGTGCGATCGAGGGATAAAGAAAATGACACTTGCTTATTCCCTTTGAAGATCTCTCTTAAACATGTCGAAAAAAGATACCAGACCCTAATTTACTTAATAACAAATATTAAGTTTATGATTATTTGTGTGATTATTATGATGAGTATGATTGTTTTATGTTGTTTAAATACATTAGAACACCACATATGTACCGTAGCCCAGAACGGACAAATCAAACACTGGCTCTAGAGAGGGACTTTTGCGTTTTTCGCGGCCACCGTAGATTCTCCTACACGGAGGGGAATTAAGTTTGTTGCAAGCTGCAACCTCACCACTAGATGCCGCTAAATTCTACACACTGCACCTTTAAGGTTAAGGTTGGTTTGACATATTAAGAGTGGTGTCAGCTCTACCTCTGACTTCTTGCTGTTCATGTACAGGATGCCCAGTTCATTGTCGACCAGTTCCACTGCGATGGAGGGGAAGGAGGACTCCTGCTCCAGCTCACCGACGGTGCGCTTGATGTCCTCCATCACCAGCTGGGCGTCCCTGGGTTCCAGAACAGCACAAATAAAGACACGGGCCATGGTCGTTTTATCTTTAACGATTACTTTGGGGGAAAGCAATCATTAAATATGTCAAAGCGGGAAAAGGGGAAAAATAGACGCCAAGGGGATAACTGACCTGTTCTCTCCAGCAACTGCAATGATGTGAGGCTTCTTGCTGTTCAGGAACTTCTTCAGGCTTTCGATGTCTTGGAGCTGAAAGATTGTTTCCAGAAAATGAGATGCTTATGAGTAACTCCGCCAGACTCCAGCACAGGTACTGTAAGTGCTTTGATTACAAGTTGAAATACGCCACCTTCCTCTCCCTCTCCTCCTCTCTCCATGCGTTCCTCCTCTTCAGGAAGTATGGGAGTCGGAGGAAGTCTCCCATCTCCCCGTCGCTGTTCACCAAGGCACAGAACACCGGAGTGTCTCTGAGGGGACACGGAACGACGGGAGCTCGTTATTATTCAATAATGCACTAGTTCAAAAAAGGCAATACGGACCCAAGAGTCTGAGGCGAAGTCAAGTCATGTTTTCTTTTTGTATAAGGCATCGCAGTTATTCTCAGAGGCATTCATGTGTCATATTCAAAGGACAGTTTGATCTTGCCTTTCCTCAGACACTCCCAAAGGGATGAAGGACAGAACTTTGAAGAAAGAAATCGAATGAAGGATACCCGTCCACGTTGGAAAGGCGTGCAATATAGTGCAATATAGTGCAATATAGTGCAATATAGTGCAATATAGTGCATATAGCCGGGTGCGAATCGGCAGAACAGACCTGCTGGAAGCGAAGGCCACGCCCAGGACACGGATCCCCTTGCCCTGGGCCTCGGCCGTCAGCTCCTCCTCCTCCTCTTCCTCCACTTGCTGGTCGGGCCGATAGGGCGCCACCTTCAGGCAGTTATACAGCTTCCTGCTGCAGGCCTGGGGGGTGGCAACCACTATCACTCAACACTGTGGGCTCAACATACATCAATGCTCTGAGCCGCCTGCTTCGGAAAGTCGATGCCAAAATGAGAAAAGAAGTTATCAACACCACAGTGAAGAAATTAAAGTGAACAAAAAGAACAAATGCATTTCAGCAACATCAACATTCATGTGATTCAAAAAATGAAGAGGACTAGTGGAGCTTGCTGTTATGGATACATGATGGTGATAACGTTTCTTCAGAGGACGTGTACATACTTTGATAATATTGTCCTTCGCCTCGGCGACCAGCTTGTTCTTCAGCTCTTTGGCCATCTGCGGGTAGAGGAAATGCTTGAGGGAATGCTCGATGGCCAGGGTGCGCTGCCGGTTCCACTCCTGCACCTGGTGGCTGAACTCGTCTCTGTAGTAAAACTGCTTGATCTCCTCAAAGTACGTCTGGTCTCCATAGCTACGGGGTGAAGGTACACAAAGGGTTAAAGAGGCCGCAGTTAGGGTTCCACATCAGTGCGGCGGTTTCACATTAGTGAGCAAGTTGAACAAACAGCTTCTGGCAAGGTGTAGTAATGTGCATATATTGTGTCTGTATCTTGATTAAAGACTTTCACCTGTGATTTGTTTTATTTTAAAGAAAAGAAAAGTTGCTTTTTTTACAGTTGCATTTGTGACAATGGCAGACATTCATTTCCAAAATAAAAGAAACTTGTATTAAAATTGGCAGCTAGAAGTGTACCACTATTCACAGAGTGACTCAATGTTGCCTCTTAAGAAATGGAATATCTTACAACTTCTGTGCAGCTGGAGTGGAAGGAACGCTGCCGTCTGCTGTTTTAGGATCACGATCCAGTGGTTGCAGAAAGACTGATCTACATCACATCTACGAACCCTGGTGAAGGTTATTCATCCTTATATTCATTATATTTCTCACCCCTTCACTCCTAACAGGTCAATGCAAATGCTGATGGTGACTAAGCCCTCCTCCTCGGCCTGACACATCTTCAGGAACTGCTCTCCGTTCAGCTCCTTCACTGGTTTGTTCTTCAGGTACTTGAAGGAGTAGCCGTAATGAGCCTCATCTATATCCTGCAAGAGCAGATGGAACAGGAAACGACAAACACAACCTGGCATTTAGACAGTGTTGGTGGAAACTACTTTGAAAGCAGAGCTTTGCCAGCTACCAATGACTTCACACCGGAAGAAGTTGAACTACAGCAAAGCTACCCGAGGGAGAAATCTAGTTTGGTTAACGACAGCTACTTAGAAAAAGTCGTTCAAATTGACAAATGACAATGTACATGTGATACGAAATTATAACAAAATATAATGCAAAAAAGTAACGTGCCAGCAAAAAACATCACTCAATTGAATTTTGATTGAATATATTATTATTATTGCAAAAACTGCCCACCTGTTCACAGGTATAATTAACCATAAAACAAAAAAATTATATACCCCACTATTCATGGAAAAGTGCAGGAATGTCAGCATGCTTTGGTTTGTCTACAATGTCCATCAGTCAGACACCTGCCTTCCAGAAACTAGCGTTGGGGGGTGGGGGTGTTGCACCGAGCAGGATGACTCAGTTGGCCAGGTCACTTCTAAAATAGCAGCAACAACTTCTCTGAACATATGTTAATAAATAACAATAATCAATACTTATGACTAATTGACACCTAATGTATTCAAGTTTAGTGTGAGCACAGAGCAACGCCCACCCTTTTGCACATGCAGTCAAGTGTGTGGTGGTGGCTGCCTGAGGAATGCATTGCCTGGGCTTTCACAGCGGTCAGGGTGAAAGAAAAAAGGGGGCGGGGCTGGTCAACGGGGGTTCAATGAGAGTAGAGTAGCAATGGTAAAATAAAATAAAAATCATTTCCTTTCCTTTTGTGGCCCAAAATTGTTTGTAGTTTCAGTAGTTAACTACACAAAAAATGGCAACTATGGCATTTAACTACTTGAATCACTATGCAAATATGAATGTAGTTGAACTACCAGCAAGTTCTCCCCAACACTGCATCTAGATTTAGTAAAAGAAAAGCTTAAAGGTGCAGTGTGTAGAATATGTCCATTTTGCAGAATAGAAAATGGCAGGAATGGAATGGAATATGGAATATAATATTCATAAGAATGTATTTATCAGTGTATAATCCCATGAAAATAAAAATCCTTGTGTTTTTGTTACTTTAGAATGAGCCGTTTATATGTACATGGGGGCTGGAGCCCCTTCCACGGACGCCACCATGTTGCACCGCCATCTTTCTACAGTAGCCCGGAACGGACAAACCAAACACCGGCTCTAGAGATGGACTTTCGTGCTTTTCGCCGCCACCGTAGATTCTCCTCCACAGACGCCGCCATGTTGCACCGCCACGGACAAGGAGGGGAAATCAGTTGGTTGCAATCTGCAACCTCACTGCTAGTGGCCGCTAAATTCGACACACTGCACCTTTAAAGTCATCCTAACGTCACAACCGTCCATGTGCATTTTTTTACGGATACATCACACGGTAGACAGATACAGTACATGAATGAAGAAAAAACATTCTGAAGTTGTTTAATCTTAAAGGTTAAGATATCCAAAGTGACCTCACACATCACGAGGTAGGTGTAGGTGTAATCAAATTATTCATCTTAAAACGTGTTTGGGATCACTGAAAACCCACGATTTAGGAGCACGTAAAGACACCGCCACCACCGGGTTTTATGATCCTAATGTGAGGAGAGTGTGTGTACACTAGGAGGCTGCAGGCTGCCACTGCACACCGCGCTGACAAGATTTAAATACTTTACGCCGCGTGATTATTTGTGATTATGAACTGAAGTTAAAATATTTGCCCAGTGTACCTTTTTGCCTTTCTTGGCAGGTTTGATGTTGATCTTGGCCCTCTCCTGGAATGTCTGTCTCAGTACGTGTCTCACCAGCGGCTCCCGGGCGATCTGCATCGCCACCATGTAGCGGGTTCCCTCCAACACCGCCTCGGCTGTACTGAACTGACTGCACACAGATCGAATGGGGATAAAATGTTCCACTGCAGTGTTAATGAGTTAAATGTTAATAAGTTAAATGTTGATGTGACAAGACGCTCTGTTTGTCGGGACCTGCAGACGTAGTCCTTGGCCAGCTCCAGAGGCTCTGCAGGGAACTGCTCTGTCTCATGGCGCTGGTAACTGTCACGCAAGTTCTCCCCAAACTGCTCTGGAGTCAGTCCAAACTTCTTGGCCAGGCCATCTGGCAGAAAGAATACCAGAGAGAGGGGAAATTGTATTCACATATGTTAAGACACAAAGCTCCGCCCAGCATGACATTTAAATAAAAAGACCGATAATCGTAGAAAAATTGTTGACATTTTTCCTTATAATGGGTTCCAGGAGCTAAACAGAAAATGGTGGAGTGTTTAAAAAAAAATTAAAAAAAAAAAAAAAAGATATTTCCAGTGCCTCTGAATACAGATAATTGTGCCATCTGGTGGACAGCAGTGGAGCAGCACGCACCCAGTCCAGTGCTCTGGCAGATGGTGTACATGTCCCGGCGAGACGCGAGCTTCAGGTCTGGCCCTTTAAGCTGCTGCTCTCCCTCCTCTTCCTCCGGCTCCGGTTCCTCCGTTTCCGCTTCTCCTGCGAATACAAGACACGACTTTCAGCACGTGCACACGCAGAATAAGGAGGTTTAAAGGTCGGGACTCGGAACGTAGAATTACAACCTACTGTCTTCATCGGCCTCTTTAACTTTTTTAAGCTTCTTGGTTTTGGACTTGGAGGCATTTTGCATCTTGGGGATGTCTCGGCCGTAGTACAGAAGGAAGTGGTTGTAGACGTCGCTGAGTTCGTCGCCAGACTGGACGTTCTTTAACCTTTTAAGTTCACAAACACGATAAGACACGGCGATGCTTGAAAAGCCAAATTCCAAAAAAAAAAAAAAAAAAGGACTTTAATCGTACCTCTCTAGATCCGCAGTGTCCAGCGGACGGACGCCGTCAGACAGCGGCTTGTCCGGGTCGGCTGATATCAGCTCAAACTGGAAGGCCTGCATCCTCTGGAAGAGCCGGGTCAGGTTCTGCTTGCGGCTCTTCAGCTGCGTCCACTGGAACGGTAGTCCAGTCTGGGTTAGTTCCCGCTCTCACTTTTCTAACACAATCCCATAGAAAGTCCATAGAAATGTCACGGCCGTTAATCACCTTCTCATCCCACTGCCAAACCTTCCACAGGTCATTTATATTTAGCTCCGGCTCCACGTACTCTTTCCTGTAGAATGCTATAAATGGAACCTTTTGAAGCACATTCAGAACATTTGAAGTTACATCTCCAACAATTTATTTCGGCTGAGAATAAGAATAAGTTACCATAAATACATTTCTATCAACACGCAAGGATGACGGGTACCTCAAAGTGCTGGTTCCTCATGAAATTCAGAGCCTCTTTGATCTTTTGGATCATACTGGGACCCTTCCTGCTAAAATTAGAAGTCGGGCCTCTTTCCAAATAGTCTGTGTTCTCCTGATTTGATGAAACAGAGTTGAGTTGCGCAAATAAATAAATTGTAGAATTTTACAATTTTTCTTGAGCGGCCTAAAATCACATTCTACCTGCATGGAAATAGTGGGAGTGGAGAAGGCGTTCCTGTAGATCCACTCGGCCTCCTCCTCCAGCTCATCGTCCTCTGCAGGCCTCACGGGGATGGAGCGCAGCTACAAACACAAAATGCACTCGAGGTCACGCAAGCCAAATTAAATATGAATGTATTTGAACACCCGTTTTTACTGGCATGACATGACATGTCCTTCCAGCTGTTGAAGACATTATTTAAACATCTGGTATGGTAATGTAAGGGTAGTAGGGATGCACCGACACTGATTTGTCTGACCAATCAAATTAGAAATGTTGGTGTCAGGGAATATTAATGATAAATAAATCTGATACTGGGAGATACATTTAAAACATGCCATACACCAGAGAAGTGAAAAATGTCTAAATTTTTTATTGAATTTTTAACTTTTCTAATGAAGAAAAAATTAAATGTCTATATCTTTCAATATATGTAATGGAACAGCCAAGTCTTAAAGGTTGAAAGATCTGAATCGGTATTGGTTGTTTAAAATTAAAAAAAAATTTTTTTAAGGCGTTGCTGCATCTCTAAAAAGGTAGATATTTCTAATATTTCGATAATGTGAGAGGAGTCCCGGTCACACCTGGAACCTCTCGGGCATGTCGGTGGAGCGGATCTCGCTGTCCTGGTCCGTCATGTGGCTGCTCTCCAGCTCGCTGGGCTCGTAGATCTCAAAGATGCTGCGGCGGCCGGCCCTCTTCTTGGCCTGCTTCTTGGGCCGCTCCCAGGACTCGTCCTCAGCATCCTCTTCCTCATCCTCAGCATCGTCGTAGGCCTCGGTGTCAAAATCTGCAAAGTCAAAGTCCCCTCCGAATATCTCCTGAGCCTCCTGTAGAGCCCTGGGAACAAAATATTTTGGCGGTTATTCATTTTATTTTGTGCATTTTGGGTGTTATAGTGATGGTAAAATCCAAGACTCCATTGAAATAAGAAAATAATTTGCTGATTCTTACCCTGTTTTTAATGTATTTCATTACTATTTTATTTTATTACTTACTTACTTTATTTTATTACTTACTTACTTAATTATTTTATTACTTACTTACTTTTATTACAATTTATTTTTATTATATTATTAAAGTGCTATACAAATAAAGGTTATTATTATTATTATTATTATTATTGTGTCCATTCAATTGTATTTTACTGTTTGTCATGTAATAGACTATAGTCACTTACGCATCCGTGTATCCAGGCAACTTTTTCCTCCATTTGGGCTTTTTCAATGGCTGGCCATCATCATCCACGATGAAGTCATCAATATCTGACAATGAAACACATGAGTTTGATGAAGACACCGGTAACACATAAGTCATACGCACTGATCTGACGTGCCGTTATGTACGGTGGGCCCTTCGCACCAGATTCCTCCTCCTCCTCCTCGTCCTCCCCCGGGTGGAGCGGCACGTCCACGGCCTCGCTGTCGTCCAGGCCCGTCGCCCCCATGAAGATCTCATCCGCGATCATGTCCTTCTCATGAGCCCCCCGGACATCCTCGTCCCCCTCCTCGTCCTCATCGTCGGACATGTCTCGCAAGCGTCTAAACTTTTGCTGGAAGCCGTGAGGAGAATCGGAGAGTTGTTGTCGTTTTTTTTACACTCAAAATGATATTGATGCAGAGTAACTTCACTCATTTTGACAATCAGACAAAATCTTTATGTTGAAACGAAAACCTCATAAACTCAAATCTAAGACTATGAAATTACTTTTAAAGGTGAAGTGTGTAGAATTTTGCGGCATCTAGCGGAGAGGTTGCAGATTGCAACCAACTGAATAAATCTCCCGTCACCCTCCCCTTCCGAGCGTGTAGGAGAAGCTAAGGTGGCCACGAAACTCGCGAAAGCCCCTCTCTAGAGCCAGTGTTTGGTTTGTCCGTTCTGGGTTACTGTAGAAACATGGCGGTGCAACATGGTGGAAGAGGCCCCCATATACATGTAAACGGCCTTTTCTAAAGTAACGAAAACACAGCAATCCCAATATTTTCATGGGATTATACACTAATTAATACATACTTGTGAATATCATATTCCATTTCTGGCAAGTCAGTGTCACCAAATTCTACACACTGCACCTTTAAGGGCTAATATTTGTCAAATTGAATTACACGTTTTAGAAAGACTTTTTTTAAGGACCTGACCAAGTAATCCAGTTCATACGAAAATCAATTACCCTTTTCACTTTCACTCCCAAATTCTCCTCAATGAGATCAATATCGTCGTCATCCAAGCGGTCATCATAACCTGCAGGGGAGGCATTAAACATCATGGATTAGTCGCTGTCAGGGGGCGTTGTTGATATGATGCACTCCAGCGCGAGTGATGACTGACTTCGCTTCTTTTTGCGGTGCCCGATTTCTTCTCCGGAGTCACTTTCCTCTTCGTCTCCTCCGTCCCTCTTGCCGTCATCTTCCTCTTCTTCATCTCTTTCCACGTCGTCGTTGATGAGGCCTCGAAGATTCCCGTGTTCATCCTGATCCTCTGCGTTTATCTCCTCATCTTCCTCATCTGTGCGACAGCAAAAATGTTAGTTCTCCTGCCAATGCAGCATCATGGTGACAACAAGTACATGCCGGTTCCATCTCACCATCATTGGTATCTCTGTGTTTCTGGGCTTTCTTCTGCTCACCAGGCCCCTCAAATAACTCCTCCTCAGATTCCTCTGCTTCACTTTCAATGAAATCGGACATGATTGCAGGGTCTGTTGGTAAAAACATAATCAAACATTAGATGTATTGTCGTGTGTTTCGAGTGTCACAGTTTACCAGCTGATGTTTCATTTTGTTTTATTGCCTTTTTAATGGCGTAGAATTTCTAAACTATACCAAAATATCTAAATAACCCTATAAAGTGGTCTGGATTATTAGTGAAGAATGTTTAAAATAGAATAGCATTTTTCATGTGCCTTAAAACCAGTGAATCTCACTCGTTTTCATATCTGGGACCCTCAATTTGGATTTTTATTGTTAGATATGATTTCATCCAAACTTCTATCTATACCTGTCTATACTATAGCTAGGGAGATAAGAGTGAAACTATGATCAAAACAGTCATTAGTGTACATTCTCCAATGGTGCTATTGCCCTGTAAATGATTTAAATGATGATTTAAATGATTTAAATCTCTGCATCATCATGCAGAGAGAAATGTGTAAATGATTTTAAAAAAAAATGCAATATCATAGACTCATACATACAAAGTCGTACATGAATAACCCCAAGAAATGGGCACATGCATGAGAGTTAGCAAATTTTAACTAGCAATAATTTGGGGGTAGACCCCTTGGAAGCACTGTAGGGGGCCCTTGCGGGGTCCGCGAACCCCAATTTGAGATCCACCGCCTTAAACTCAAAAAAAAATGGTGGAAATAAAAAATGAATTCCTCCGTAAAGAAGAGCGTTGTGCAAGTTTAATGGCATCCGATTCCAGCATGAGAGTGAACGGCCTAGCTCCACAGACAGCGCAGTATAATAAACACTAGAATAAAAGCCCGGCGGCAGAAAGCGCAGTTACCGCCGCAGTGGAAACGCAGCGGCGTTTTTCATGACACGCAGCGGCGGCTTTCCTCGACGCACACCGGGGCAGAGGCGAATACAGTAGGTCTGGGGTCTGGGGGACATCGGAAGGTAGATGGAGCTAAGAGGCTACAACGCGGAGCGTGGAGCGCGTCTTTCTGCCGCAGCGCCCTGCAGCGCCCCGTGCGCGTGCATTCCGCTCGGTACATACCTTTGATGTTGATCCGTTATCCGCGGCAGATTACGCGCTTTATCGATAGCGGATCGATCCCGCGGGGCTGCTGGTTTGGCTGTTTGCACCGCCGCAGCAGCAGCTTCTGGACGCATGAGATGAAGGCAGAGAGGCACCATTTAAAGTGATGAAGCCGAGGCGCGCACGTCACAGGATCCAGGATCAGCTGCAGAATGTGTGTGAGAACTTCCAGGCACCACCACAGACACACGCTGGATCTGAGAAAACGCTTTATTTTTTCTTCATTTTTCACCTTCAACTTTCAATTCACCTTTTTAAGGCGTCAGACGAGTTCCAATATCAAATTGTGTGTAGAAAAACAAACAAACAAAAACCGCAAAAACCATAAAAAACAATTGCTTATTACAAACATTCAATGATTTCAACTGGTTTTCCAAACAATTCAGGACTAATTTTGAAAATTAAAAGGCAGCTGAAATTATTGTAAAAAAAATTAGTTTTTAATTCAACTGTATGAAGAGTCAAGTCAAGTCAGTTATATTCATATAGCCCTTACTCACAATTCAGTCTCAAAGGGCTTCACAGACCCACACTTCACAGAGAAATCAACAACATCCTCACACTTAGTCTGAACCTCACCATCAAAATTCCATCATACTGTGCCAATTTTACAACAATAAAGATCGTTGGTTACACAAAGGACTTTATTACAAATGAATTATTACAATGGCCTTGCACTAGATTGTCTGTTCCACCGGGCGCATCAGGATATCGCCAATCTAGATGGGAAATGAATGAAGATGTCATTCATTACATTCATTCACCCACTGTAAATAATCAATATTAAATGTATTTATCAGTACCATTTGTCACTCTACCTCAACATCATTTTACAATTTACTGTACAGTACAAAGTTAACAAAGTCAAATTCCTTTTGTCTGTGCACACATACTTGGGCCATAAAGCCTGATTCTGATCAAGTTTATTGTAGACTTACAGTAACAACAGGGTTAAAAGGGTTGAGATAAGATAACATGTTATCAATCCCCGGAGGGAAATTCAGATAATAAAAAGGTAATTCAATCAATCAATCAATTCAAAGTGCAAAGAAAAGACGTTGTGACCTGTGAGGGGTGAGCACCTACCTGCACATGTGGAGGAGCGCTTAAGACGTATGTTACCGCACTTACAATGTCATTGGCTTCTAAGCACTGGGAGAGAACACATAGTTTAGGGAAATACGTACATCTACCTAGACTATAGTGAACACTAATCAGTAGATCTGTTTTATTACCTTGATACTGCTATATGTGGAAGCAGCTTTCTCCGGGCTTTGGCAATGGAGCCTATAGGCAAACTCTGTCTCCACAAAACCAGGAGAAATACTCTAGAAAAGAATGGATTTATTAGCATTTATGCACCACATTGAAACAGATTTTAGTTGCAGTACCAAAAGGTATTGGTTGTAAACTTGTATTGTGTTGTAAACCATCAAAGTAAAAGTTTATTTAACCGTAAAGTTTATTTATTCAGTTTAAAGTTTGGAAGTACAGTGACAATGAGCAGTAATGGTGCCAGCGGAACTCAATGGGCAGGTCTGTACAGAACAGTGGTGGTACTTAGGGAAGCCACTGGCATGTCTAGAAACACTACAGTCTTACAGTGGCTCTTATGTGGGTCTTGGCCTCGCGGAGCTCCTGGCGGAGGCCCTCGGTCAGGGCCGTCACAGCGTACTTGGTGGCGCTGTAGAAATGCACATCGGCACTTTGAGGTACACGGTGTCCACTCATGCTGCAGGAGGAAAAAGTGGATCACGGTCATAAAATATCTTGTCAGTTTTGGAAGAATTAAAGATTTTGAGTACAGTGTTTTTGGTCAGGTGCTAAGCAGTACATGCCGGGGGCTTATGAACACTCTCGGCGAGTGAGGTGTGTCAGTAATTATTGGCTGTCATAACCTATTCAGAGTTTAACTGCTACAGACAATGGTGCCTGGAATATTTCAATTCTATAAAACTACTTTATATTCTCTGCAGGTAAGGGAATTGGGGACACCTGACATTGAAACCATAGACATTTAATGGTCCTATTCACCTAATTTCATTCACAAAATAAAGTTAATGTCACAGTACCTGTTTATGTTTATGATGTGCCCATCATCAACATTTCTTTCTTTCATTGACTGATAAGCCTCGCGTGTGCATATGGACAAGGCAATGACGTTCACCTGCAAAACGGGCATAGTAGAAACACCTTTCAGAAATTATAAACGGCATTCTATTGATGAATGTCAACAAGTTTAGTGAGAAACTAACGTCCATCATGTTCCTCCAGGAACTGGTTTTGCCACTTAAGAGCGAGTCCGGGTGAGCTAGGCCCGCGT
Source organism: Cyttopsis rosea (assembly GCA_900302355.1). Taxonomy (NCBI): domain Eukaryota; kingdom Metazoa; phylum Chordata; class Actinopteri; order Zeiformes; family Parazenidae; genus Cyttopsis; species Cyttopsis rosea. Next base: position 17,734 of record OMKR01062566.1, read on the forward strand.
TGTTAATGCAGACGTCCACACCGCAGTACTGCGTTTTAACGGCAGAGAACATGGATAGGATTTCCTCGTCGTTGGACAAGTCGCATTTGTAGGGAACCAAAACACCCGAATAGCCGTCCTTTTTGCACTCCGCTGCCAGTTCCTGAAACAAGAAACTCTCATCATACAGGCGGCTTTGGATAAAACATCAAAAGTTGAAAAGATGATTAGTGACATTATGGAAGTTGTATAAAACCTTTAATTATGTCAAAGCAAAATTGGCATCTGTGTTTTATGATCCAGCAAAAACATTAACTGCAACCCTTGAGTGCAACTCTGACTTTGGCCTGACAATGTGTGTATTTATCACAAACTTAGATTGGGAATAACCTCCACACTGTCATATGTAAATCAATCAGTCAGTCAGTTAGTGAGTCAAATAGGTAATTAGGTAAATAATGAATATTCTTACTCAGATACAGAAAATAAGGAATAGGAATTTCATTCATTCAAAACATGCACACAATATAAATATTCAAAAAAGAATACGATAAAAGGTAATACAATAAGTGTCATAAAAGATGTGTTATTGTTGGGTGTGCGGGGGGTGTGCCTGGTGAGGTGGCCGCTGGGTGTATATGATTATATATACACTCAGTGGCCATTTTATTAGGTACATCTGTGCAATACAATGTAATCCATTACACCAGCTCAGCCATAAATGTTGCTTTATGTTGCCTATAATGTTCAGGCTTTTTTTTTATGCCGTCATAGAAGAGGTGTTGTATCGAGCTGCATTATATTCAGAGGCGCTTCTAATATTCAGCCTCCCTCATGTGTGTAAATAGGGAGGCACCTGTCAATATAATGCAGTTCATTACAACACCCCATTTAACTATGACATCAGTCATAAACACAGGTCAAATCAAATGAAAAACGACATGGTTACAGTATAATTACTAACATGCAAGCGCGCCACAGTGGCTGCTAATCAATCATTGACCAGCAGCCGCGTCGCGGTGAGGACGCTACTCCGCGAGCAGCGCAGTCGAGGGCGGCACACGCACCTGGATCCTGTCCACGCCGCGGGCGCAGCCCACCACGGTCATGCCGTGTCGAACCAGGTCCCGAGCCACGGCAGCTCCGATCCCCACGGAGGCTCCGGTGACCAGAGCCACCCTGCCCCTCCAGCGCTCCATGCCGCACCGCTCACCTGCTGCTGGACCAGGAAGGGGAACCTCGTTACGAGTGGGAACCGGGAAGTCGGACCGGAAGTGGGGCGGTGACAACCCCGGTTCACTTCCGCTCCGCGTGTTTGTTTTATTGATTTATTATTATTTTTATTATTATTATCTTATTTTATGTTATGGTTATTACGATTATGATTATGATTATCTTCTTTTATTTTATGATTATTACGATTATCAGGACAGGGAACAATGGGAACAAGGGAACAACAGCTAGAGAGGTAAGATGTTACTTGTATCTGACAAAATATTGATAGAATTCAAAATAGTTTTGTTGTTCTAATGATTAATGAATAAGATAATAATAATAATAATAATAATAATAATACAATTAATAAAGAATTGCATTTATGAATTCCATTTATTTTATATATAATTTATATTTATATTTATTTTAACCTTTATTCGACCACAGATTGAGTCTCTTTTTCAAGAGGGTCCAAGACAGGCAGCACACAAATAAATAAAAACACATACATACAGTACATATAGAGATGAAAACATCTAAATCCGCAGCATAAAATGATTATAGCAGCATTCATATCGAAACAGCCAGGTCACCAATTCTGTTTAAAATCTGAAAATGAAATTAAATACGCAGTACACAGTTTTTATGGAAGATTTTATAGGACAGTTTTATAGGACACTACATCATTTTAATATGGTTCCCTATTGGCCTCCATATAGTTGTGGTTCTTCCTGTAATTCATTCCAAGATGATAGGGCATTAAATAAGTGGAGCATTGTGGTTATACGTCACATAAACTAATAGTTAAATCTAAGAGATAAAGTGCCAATCTCGAAGATCCACCGATGATCGGCGGCAGCAAGAAGGTCCTGGGTTCGATTCCCGCCTGGGGCACTGTTGGCACCGTGCTCCGGTGGGTTATCTCCCGATCAGGGGCCTTTCTGTGTGGAGTTTGCACGTTCTCCCCGTGTTCGCATGGGTCTCCTCCAACATAAGGACCCCGACTAAAAACGTGCAGAACACTTCCTGTCCTGTCCCTGACCACGGCACGGACCCACCACCCGGAATTGGTCCCCGGGCGCCGACGAAGTGAGGGCTGCCCACTGCTCCTGGCTGCCCCTGGAGGAAGGACGGCCAGGATGGGATAAAAGCAGAGACTGTATCTCATCGTCACCACTCCCTGCATGTGTGTGAGTTCAGGGTCGTCTCCACCCTCTGCATGTGTGTGTTGTTTGACTAATAAATTATTATTCTTCTGTAACATAGAGAGCAATACAAATGCAGATGGTAAAATACCAGAAGGATACTAAAAGCCATTGAATATGCAAAAAAACCATTAGGATTCTAAAATAACACAAAATGATGCTGAAATACCATCAAGATTCAGAAGTGTTTACTCCCAGATTTCTTCCTAATATTGTGAAGTGTTCAGAGGCCAAATGTTCTCCTCTTGAGTCTTTCCAACTTAAAGCTGAGTTGCCTAAACCTCCGCCCAGAAAGATGCTTCTAAGACAAGGGAGACGCTAGATGACAACCAATAATGTTCAAGGTCGTTTGGTGAAGACGAGGTTTATAGAACAAGGGGAGACTGGCCTGTAATCCTGGATGCGGCATTA
>OMKR01062569.1:0-18198 GCA_900302355.1 Cyttopsis rosea
GCCCCTCCAGCACCCGGGGCACCTGCCACAGAGAAGCTGTGCAGCCGGAGGAAGGCCGATCGCCGCACTGCAACTCACACCCACGATGCCGAGCAGCCACCAAGGAGCCCTGGAAAGCACCTGGCGATGCTCTGTGCAGCCCCGCCGGGTCACAGCAGGCCAGAAACCAGCACCAGGGGCAAGCCGCCAGGACCCGAACACAGCCGGCAGGGGGCCCACCCAGTCGCCACCCCCCGTCCAACCACACCCCCACACCAACCCACCAGCACTCTGCCACCCCAGAAATCCCAGTGCTCAATGTGTGCTGTTGATATATGCAGTTAAAATTGCGGGGTGTGGGGGTGCGAGTCATCCAGGCATGTCGAATCCGAACCACTTTTGTCAATAATATCAAACCAATAACAGTTTCTGACAGTTTAGAATAGAAAATAGCAATTTCTATGTGGAATAACACGATAATATAAGGAATTCTGCGCAATATTCATACTGTATGACTATATGAATTAAAATGGGGTTCACATTGAACTGTAAGGAGCTATGAATTATGATATCAGATTTAAAGTATTTCAGAACTCATGTTTTGATCAATTCTGTATGTTATTATTTCACAGCCCTACTTCTCATCACCTTGTATGTACAAAAATGAAAATTTCCTCTCCCCCTGAAACCAAATTAAAAGGGGCCATTTTGAAACCAAGACCGTTTCTATTTCTTCATGTTGGTCATGTTATTCTTTGAGATATCAAACGTTTCTTCATTCTTATGGATTGGATGGATAAGAATTGGTTCTTTAAAAGGTTCTCTGTAGAACGTTTTCTTGTTAGTTCTCAGGCACCCCCCCAGTAACCAGGATGTTCTTTGGGAAAACCCCTGACCTTTTTGAGGCAGCACCTGCAGGAGAACGAAATATCCAAGTTGACGCTGTTTCAGGAGTTGTTTTCACAGTCATGAGACGTGAACATGGAGCAATCTCCAACAGACTCCTGTCATTGGCTCATGTTAAACTGCAGTGTAAATGCCATATATGCTCACATGGCGTATAGCGTTACCATCTTGGTTTTGAATAGAGTGAATAAATACAAACTGTATTGCTGTTGCTAATTGTGTGCAGAATGTGGGTTTAACCCTCCATGTCAACACCTGAGAGGCAGCGTTATATCCCTCTCTCTTTGTTGTAGTCCCGTGTTTGTGTAGCTTATGAATGGGGGCCTGCTGGCTTAGCATGTTTTCCTCTGTCTGGTGGCTTCTAGAAGCCTCTCTATAGCCTATGTCATCCCAGCCTCAGCAAGTCTGCGTAAGCCACTAATATCAGAGGGCACTCGGTGCATTTGCTAGCTAGCATTATGTCTGCGTGCTTGGAGTACTGCTTGACGTGGCCGGGAGTGTCGCGGAAAGGTTGAGCGGCTGGAATCAGCCCATTCCTTCCTGCCGCTGACAAGACTATCGACATGCGAGGCACCGGCTCCCATCTGCTGCTGTATAAATAGACAGTACTGAGAGCTGGAACAGCTGGTGTATAGGCCAGGCCTGCGCCCTTCCCCACTCCTTCCTTGCCAGACAGACGACCCCTTCTAACCTCCCTTCAGACTCAACCCATACAACAAAAGCACACCAGCAGTTTAGTAGTTAATGGTAAATGGACTGCATCTTATATAGCGCTTTTCTAATCTGATCTTATTCTCTTAAAATGTCTGCAAGAACCAATAATAAATGCATGCGGGGTGTTGCACCTAAATAGGGGGCTCTCAGATTCAGTCGTGTTTGATTTAGGGGGTCTGGAGTTGGAAACGCCTCCAATAGGATGTCACCACCTCTTTCATATTTAGACAAACTGTGCCATCACTGATTTTTATTTTATTTTTAATATGCTTTATCATTTTTGGTTTGCAAACTGCAGTCACCGAAACAAGTACATCCATATAAACTTTACTTTTCTAAAAGTTTGCCAAATAATCATCATAAGTAGGTAGAATGACGTGTCAAAAGGGCCATTGTGACAAAGAGGACTGGCCACATAAGGCTTGTCATAACAGATTACCTAATGTATTTTGCAGTATCCGTTGTGGACTGCAACAGCCTGCATTCGGGGCATTGTTCTGGTGTCTTCCTGTCCGTTCTGTTTTTGTTTTTTCTTTCTATCCTCTCCTAGCAGAAAGAGAGGAAAACGACGTGATCAGCCTTCTGAGCAGAAAGTCTGGGTCTAGAAATTCAATGCCTCCCCCTCAGAGTTACAATAATTACTCCGCGGTAATGACTTAACTGCCAAAATAAAACGGGGTGATTTTGACATTAATAGGATTAAAATGTGTTTCTGTCTGAAGGTTTGTGTAGATGCCCTTAGCCTGACAATAACTTGGAACATAGAAACATGGATTTTAACATGACGTGGCACTTATCCAATGTACAGTATCTAAACGCCTTGCCTGTAGAAACCCAACCTTTTTGGCAGGAGCCCTCAACAAAGGGGCTGCGGCTCTCCCAATCCGTTTTCAAACCATCGTTTCTTTTTTTTTTTTCTTGGTATTGAACGCCGTAGGGTTGGTGTAACGGTGTCCTGTACCGGCACAGGTACCACATGTCACCGTCTGCAGCGTGTCCAGTGTTGCGGATGCAGCGGTTTCAGCTGTTTTGTAAGCGTGCAACAGCAGAGTTTGGGTTTGGCCGCTCCTTTCAGTTGCGAGCGTTGAGATGCATCCAGCCAGAACTCGGGGGCCCTGAAGACCCAACCTTCACACAGCCCAGCCCAGCCAAACGGATTGGACAGCTCTCGCAGAACATGTCAACAGCCTTCCCAGAATGTGCCCCTTCTACTCTTTCGGTTTCCTCTTGAAGAAGGAGGCACGGTATTAAGGTTACACTTAACCGCCCGCTGCTGGAACCATAGGCTTGTGTCAGCAACTGTTTATGCTTCATAAACTGTGGCGCAGGTGTGAAGTCGGCGTTCAGCATGTAGAGAATGAGAATTAACAGAAATACCCCACATCCCGAGTGAACCGTTACATCACGCTGACATTGACGCCTGCGTGCACACAGGCCCCCTCGGGATGCCATTTAAGATTCCTTAGCCTCACAGAAGGCCTATGCATATGGTAATTGCAAATTCTTGATTGACATTATTTCAATGAATTTTTTTGTTTTATTTAAATATATTGTGTGTTTTTCCTCTTTTAAATATGCATTTATTATTTGCTTTTATATCACCCCTTTCTCTTTCTGAATGCACAAGATGGTGCCCTCACTAGTGGGGTATTGATTGGCTAAAGCGAATGGTCTACTAGGTCCTTAGAGGGTCACTGAGGAAGAGTTGCCGACCCATACGGCCATTTTGAAGCCCCACTTGTGTCTTCATCTCGGTTGAATTGTTTTTCAGTACCCATCTGGTACTCTGAGACCAACTAACTACCTAATTACTAGGGGTGTTTTAGCATTCCCTTTCTGATTATAAGCCCCATGTTGAAGGCTTGTGCGCAAAATGTCTGCTAGCTACACCCAGCTGTGATATGTTCATTATATGGCAGGATGTGGTTAGTTAACTGGTATCCACCCATCTTTTGAACCCTGTTATTCCTCCGATAGGCTGTTGTAAAGGAATCTTCAACGCAGAGCTTCAGAACTAGGAGGAGTAGTTGACATTCCCCTCATAACCTGGAATCCCACGGAGCAAAAATGCTAAACAGAAGCTTGTTTCTGTTGGCTGCAAGCTGGCTTCGATTCTGGGTCTTAGCTTTGCCACATGTGAGACACGTCTCACACTGATGGGCACAACTTGGCGTTTGCCATCCAGCTCGTCTAAGGAGTTTGGATCACTAGCCAGAATTAAAAAGGAAAAAAAAAACAATGGTAAACTTTCACTATAAGAGTGTTTTTTTTTTTTCTTTTTTTTTTTTTTTGTAATTTTCCATTTTGCTGGCACTATAAGGTTTTGGCTGGTTTCTAATGTGGCCTATGTAGTATGTCATGTTAAGTAGCTTAATGTCTTGGTTACAAATCCCATTACTTTCCACAGTGTCTGTTGCCTTTTTGCTGGGTTTTAAAGGATTTGGATCCCATATGTATCCCATATCTGTTTGAAAAAAAAATAGTGTTATAATTGCCCATGAACCTGGATTTAAGTTGCCTTTCAAATCATTCCCACAGAAAAGCAAGTGGGGGATGTCTGAGGCGAGGGGCAAAAAAAGGAACATAACATGCTGCATCGCTCCCTTCTTTGCATGCCGTGGTTGTTATAGCAACCAGAATCTGTTCCCATACCTGTTGCTATGGTTAAGAGGGGCAGACTGATGACGTCCATTAGGCAGAAACATGTCTACCATTTTAATTCTGCATATGATTTTACATAGAATACTTCCAAAATCAAGCGCATGAGGGATTTCTGATCGATGTCAGTTTTCAAGTCTGTGCTTCGATATCAACCTTATTAAAAGTCAGTCTTCAGATCAGAGGTACACAGTTGGTGCATCAAGTGACTGATAATTGAGATGTAGTGAGTCATTCTGCGTGGAAACTCTCACTGATCTGGTCTGATCTGTCGGCCTCATGTGGTGCAGCTTATTTTGCGTCAGCCCTCAAGATTTCTTTTCGTTAACAAAGGTGATCATGAAGAAATTCTTGCAATTGTTCCTTTTTACGCTTCCTACTGCGTTCTGCGTCCGTAATACGTTGAAATAGAAATGTGGAACCTATCCTGGTGACGCACAGAGACGAGACCAGATGGGTTCGAGGCAGTTATGTCTCCTGAAAGCAGAGTGGGAAGACATGTTCGTGCTGCGTCGTGAGCATGAATCACTGCCAAGTGGACGGAGGAAAACGTGTCCTTCTCTGTAGCCTGAAAAAAATTTGTTCTCTCGCTATGACTGGTTTCCAGTTTATAGCTTTAACATAGGAATGGACTGATGCTGATGCTGCTACATCAAAGGTTATTGGAAAGTATTCTGACTTTATTTTATTATATGATATATTTATTAATTGACAGAAAGATGCATGTAATAAGTCATTAATGGAAATAAAATAAAAAAAGAAATGTCCATTATACTCAGTAATCCAAAGTAACAAATGCAGATCCCAAAATGGCATACTATAATATACATATACTTACTAATATACATATTATTTAGTACACTAAATTAGTGTTTAATATGTCAACATAACATCCGGTGAAATATCGTAGTATGCAAACACTGCACTACTACACTAGCAAGCATGATTCATTGTGAGAGCAAGACGCTGGTAAAAGTTTATACTGTATGCCGTGTCATCAATGCGTATTATACCATTCTGGATGCAGCATTATTCCGTTCAGTAAAATTAATGAATCGGGCCAATGCTTGGTATCAAACGATACTTAAGGTTTGAGTGAAAAACTGATTCCCGTCCATCTCTAATGGCGCCCCACAATTTTCCTCCCATGATTGTTGGCATCTCTTTTACTCTCATTCTTTCCTATACATGGACCCTGAAATGAGCCTGCATGGTGGACCACAGAATAGCACAGCACAGGTGCTCAAAAAGTGCTAAATCTGTCACCACATCTCGATGTTTGGTTAGTTCTCCTTGGTCATTCCAGGTCCTTGCATGTCGTGGTAATCCCTCTGGGCCATTGCCATAACCTGGCACCGAGAGCCCATCCGAGAGCCCTGCCGTCATCAGAACAGAGCTTAATAGACAGCCCCCGTCATTAATAGCGCATGTGGATTGTTCCAGGAAAGGGGGAATAAATCCTCCAGGGTTTCTTCGTTCCCTGGCTCCAGTTTCCTGATGGAGGGTTGACTTTATTTAGCCCCCCTCTTGTGCTCTTCCTCCTTCTCTAGTACCCAACATGGAAGCTGCTGCATCGCTTGTGCACCTTGACCTTGTGAAGGCTGTCAAGGGCAGACAGATGCATTATTTAAAAAAAATCTTTTTACATGTTACCTGTTCATTGTAACTCTTCTCTATGGATTTCAATTTCACCAGTGTGACCCAGTGCATTCGTCACATGGCATTTGGTTTTGAGGACACACTGTGCTTTTCTGTCAGCATGTGACCTGCAGAAGGTGATAAGCAATCCTCCTTCTCTCCATGTCTGCTGCATTATTGATCAGCACGCTAAAATCCTCTGAATGCACGCTGGTACTCTGCAGGGCGACGTCTCTTGGCGAAAGGCTCTCAAGCACCCTCATCTTAAGGAGACAGACCTGCCTTTTTATTTGCCAATTGACGAAGCGGGGCATTTGCATGTGCAAGAGCTACTTACTGCTTTGTGGATCAGGTTGGTGATTAGCTTCAAGTGAATGAAAAGACTGCAAATGCCCCCATGGTGTTGTTATTGCTGCGCCTTGAGCGTTGAGCGATGGGTTTTTCCCCCTAGTCTGCCTTTGGTTTCTGTTGCTGGTCTGTTTATACCGTTGCTAGGCCCTGAGTTCACTCGTTACTTTTGCCGTCTCTTCTTTTCCACTTGCCCTCCCCTCTCCTATGTCCTTTCGCGTTCCTCCCACCCCCATCCCTCTGCTCTGATGGTGGAGCTGTGTTTGCCTGAATAGCTTCAGCCAATTGTCTGGCCCAGACACAAGGCAGCCCAGCCAACTCCAGCACAGTTTGTTCAGTAGGGTGCGGTGGGGGGACTTGAACAACAACTGGGGCACTAATATCTAGAAATATCCTACAGTACATTCTTATGGTTGCCCCCTACCCCCGCACATTCACCGCAAAGGCTTAGCCTTCTGTTAGTGTGGAAAGCTTGGACATCTGTACCAATGGGACCAGCAAGCGTGGTTGAAAGGGATGACATGCCAAGCATGGCTTCAGATTCTTGTTCATTAAGAAATGTCTGTGTGGCCATTGGGAATGTCTGGGTAGAGAAGAAATGTTGTGTCATCATCATTCCATGTGTGTGGAACTAACAGCTGATTTCATGATTTCAGGCAAGTGTGGACTATATGTTTTAGCTCTGCATTATATCAATGCAGCTTGTTAACATATATCAACAGTTTAACTTCCGGGGGGGTGCAATATATTTCAGTGATGGAGAGTAACTGAGTTGTTTTACTTAAATTATATACTGTTTTACTGTTTTTATTTAAGTAATTGTCGCACTCGCAGTAAAGACCATTGTGTCTTTGGCTGTATTACTAATGTGTTTTGATTTCTCCTCGACAGTTATTCTCAACCCCAAAGCCCCAAAGGAACCAGCAAAGTCCTTCAGCTTTGATTATTCCTACTGGTCACACACTACGGTGAGCTTCTGCTTTTCTGCACCATTTCTCTATCTGCTCTGTCTGCATGAAAGAACAACGGCTGATTTTAATCCGATACCTTACAAGTTATTTTTGCATCTGTCCTGCAGCCAGAAGACCCTTGCTTTGCATCACAGAACCGTGTGTACAATGACATTGGCAAGGAAATGCTTCAGCATGCCTTTGAGGGCTACAATGTCTGCATCTTTGCGTACGGCCAGACGGGATCTGGCAAGTCGTACACCATGATGGGCAAACAGGAAGAGGGCCAGGAAGGAATCATCCCCATGGTAAGTTCCTCAGGATGGCTTGCTGAACCTGCTGTGGTACAGTACAAGCAAGCTAGCAATGAATCCGGAGTGATCAGTGTTTATGTTTTTGGTTATTTAGGCTTTTTTTTCTATTCAAATATTTTCATTTACTTTTATTTAGAGTATACCTTAGATGGCGCAGAGTGCAGAAGAATGAAGCATGTTTCATTTAATTGGATATTGTGAGAACAATGCATGATATATTTCAACTTTAAAATATATATTTGTATCAAATTATTTTTATTTATGTATGTAATACTGTCATGTCAATCTGATCAATCTGATATTCAAATTCTAACCTATTTTGCGATCGATCATAGTCAGAGGTCTAAAGCCAATTAGTTAATTCATTCACAACGCCAAATTAAGATTATTTGAGTACCATAGGCAATATTGCAAAAATAAAATGTCTTTTTCGTATCTTGTTTCTCCATTGATCCACATCTCCTCCCTCTGCTTTATATCTCTATCCTAATTAAAAACCATTCTCTTTTTACTTTCTAGCTTTGTGAGGATCTCTTTGAGAAAATCAATGAGTACAACAACAAAGAGGATCTCTCCTACTCGGTGGAGGTGAGTGTTTGACTGCTGAGGCGTCTGTAAATCACCCTTTCGTCTCCTTCCACCTGCCCACGTCCTCCCTCTCTCAGCCACAGCCTATCATAGTATTGGTCAAAAATGTATCTTGCATTGACTAGAGATTCAGAGTTCAGGGGCTTTGTTAGTAGTGCACTGTATGTAGTACAATTTCTAGAGCTTTCACAATTATGACATAATCGCCCAATCACAATTATTTGACCGGATCGCAATTATTTTGCTGAATCGTCAGACTACATGTTTTTATACAGATTTCAAGCCAATGTAAGAAATGTAAAAGCAAATTATGTGTGTGTTTCCATCAGTCAACAAATGGCTCTTCCTAATAAGGCGGATATATTGTGCATTATGACACTATTGGCTTATAGTGGCGTGAAAGAAAAAAGACTGATTAATCCCAATCGCAATTTTTTGCAGACAGTTCAAGCTAAGGGAAACAGTGAATATGTTTTGAAATCAGAATGTCATATGACTCTGAGCCATGTTCCCGTAGGGTACCTGAACAGTGTTTATCCTTTGTGCGCTGGTTTCTAGGTCAGTTATATGGAGATCTACTGTGAGAGAGTGCGGGACTTGCTCAACCCCAAGAACAAGGGGAACCTACGAGTGCGAGAGCACCCCCTACTGGGACCCTACGTGGAGGACCTGTCCAAGCTGGCGGTCACGTCCTACACGGACATCGCCGACCTGATGGACGCAGGAAACAAGGCCAGGTGAGTCCAGCATCTGGATTATTAGTAATGGACAGGATGGAGTCAGTTGTGTCAATATGTGTCCTCCATATCTGGACGGGTTTGTCAAGGTTTTTATTTAAAAAATGATATGCAACATCCTCCAGGTAGGGAGTATTTGCCCTTGACTTTTGGCTTCTTGTACACACACTTCTGTGTGTGTGTGTGTGTGTTCCTATGAGTACACATGCTTGTCACGAGAGTCCTGCGGGGAGGAGTGAACCCTGCCTTAATCTCCGTGTGCTGACTCAGAAGGCTTATTTCTAGAACGTGCTGTGTAAACCCCATATCTCCCCTGTGGCTCTCCCTCTCAAATACGCCTGGTGTATTTATGTTTGGTGTCCTCACAGCATTCTCCACCTCCGCAGTACAAAATAATTCCCTAAAATGTAATTCAGTATAATAGGCATAAAGCATTGCGGTGATTGATATGGAAAAGTATCAAAACGGCATTTTATGCAACACAAGAAATGATGTTCTTTGTACTACATACTATATGTTTGTACTATCATCCAGTGTCATTTAGTATGTGAGTACTAGGGGGTAAAACAAGTTACAGATATAACAAGATACAGCATAGTATCGCAATATTATGCGTGGCAATATTGTATCGATACACAGACGCCAAGTATAGATATTTTATTATATACATGGATGCAAACAACTCGCTTTTCGGTGAACACATTTTAGAATTTTTATTTTTATTTTTGTTTTTTAATCCGTCCGCCACGCCATCCGCCATCCGTGATCGTTTAACTAGTGGACCCGTTCTCTGATATGTTAGGAATAGGAGACGCGGACACGGTGGTTTGAAAGCGATCCAAAGTGGTAAGCGAATAGCCATGGTGCGTTCAAAGAAACTCGTAAAACTGTAATTCGTCTCGGAAGTGATTCTGCATTCATGGTAACTCGTAAAAGTGTAATTTGTGTGGGTAGTCCGCCCCCAGACTGTAATACAAACAGTTCCGTTTCTCAGGTGCATGCAACATTATGACAGGATTTTATGACAGTGTTGGTCAGTCTGTTTGCTTGACAATACAATTTTGACAGATGTTGACAAAGTTTTCCTTTGGGGACATAATTTGCAGTTGAAGAAAGGTAATGAATCGCAATATATATTATCACAATACTCAGCATATCGCAATATCCTTTTATCGTATAGTGATAGTATCATATCATGGGCCTCTTGGGATTCCCACCCCTAGTGAGTACATGTTGATGACACTGCCAAAAAACCTTTACCAGCGTCGTGCCCTCACAGTGCATTGTGGGATACACTCGTCAGTGTACTGTGCCGTGCATACCACGATATTTCACCAGATGTATGATTTGTCACCCGGTACTTTTCGCATACTATTTGATACCCACTATCATTTCGGACATACTAAAACCTTTCACACACTAATTTGGTGTACTAAAATAGCATGCTAGTGTGCCATTCCGGACGCAGCATTTGTGCGTCTTAACCCGGCCATGTGTGCTGCCCTGCAGGACTGTGGCCGCCACCAACATGAATGAGACCAGCAGCAGGTCGCACGCTGTTTTCACCATTGTCTTCACGCAGAAGAAACACGACAACGAGACAGACCTCTCCACAGAAAAGGTCAGAAGGCCTTCCTGTTTGTTCTTAAAGCTCCTACAAGGAGCTTATGAGGGCTGGGAGACATATGGGTATAAAATTAATATTGTGAATATGAGACTAGATATCATCTGGGATGTGAATTATCATAATATGGTGATACCATTAAATGTTGTCTTTAAGGTTGAGTTACCCTTCTCTCATAACAAGACTGATATTTGTTTGCTAATGACAACTTCAGTTACTTTAAGTTGCTTTTGACAAAAGTGTCTGTTAATGTTATATAATATAATGTAATGCAGAGATTTCAGCCAGCAACGTAGCTCAAGGGAAATGCAGACTTTTATTTTCCAAAACACGTAGGGGCTTGAAAAATCCATAAATTTAAGATAAGATGGCACTTAAAAGTGTTATGTGATATGTTAAGTCTTGATTTAATCTCCTTAAGACAAACCTTAATGAGAACCAGCATCAGAACATACAAGTTGCATTCAAATGGTAATGGGTGCTGTTTGGGACTTTACGTCCCACATTTCCTCTGATTGTAGAAATACAACGGCTGTAGTGTTATTGTAAACACAATGCCTATTGTATAGAGTCACTCTATCAGATTTTTCGGTCAAGTTGCATCTCACTGGACAATAGTCAGAAATCCTTTTGCAATTCCAGTGTCTCTGATCAATAAGCAAACCAATTCTAAGTAAATATTTAGAAACATCAATCTTGCCAGGAAATTGCTATTTTGCAATCCAAATAATTTAATCTCTGCAATATTTGCCAGAGCCTCCGCATTAAATGGCGAAATCAACAATCCCTTGAACCACTGACTGTACTATTATGTGCTGTTAAGTTAAGAATTATAGATTTATTGTATTTTTCTTTGTTATCTTAATGACTTAATGATAATTTGTTTTTTTTACTTCATTTTTACTTAAAGGGTTTGATACAAGTTTGTTTGATGGGTGCATTTAACTAAAAGCATTTCTTCCCCTTTCAGGTCAGTAAAATCAGTCTGGTAGATTTGGCCGGCAGTGAACGAGCCGATTCCACAGGAGCCACAGGCACCAGGCTAAAGGTACGAGTGCCGTTTGTCACCGATGCACAAAAAATGTCAACGTTAAAACGTAAAATCATTCACGAGGATTGTTCAAATTGATCTGTTCTCATTTTTTTCCTTTTTTTTATTTGTGTGTTTCGCAGGAGGGTGCAAACATCAACAAATCCCTCACCACGTTAGGGAAGGTTATCTCCGCCTTGGCTGAGGTGGTGAGTGTCCGTTTGACCTCTTTTTGTTGTTTTCTACTCCGCTGTTCTGTGTTCCTCTCCTGCCCTTCCTGACAATCCTCCATATTTTGTCAGGGAGCGATTGTATTAAACATGGCATGCTTTCAAATGTATGCCTGTCTTCTCTTTCTCTCTCTCGTTCCAATAATGCTTCCCCACACAGGATAACTGTACCAGCAAGGTAAATCCTCAACCTCTAACCTCTGAATCCGTCTAGAAAAGTGTGTGGCATCCATTTTCCATCGTGCTTCGTTTGTATTGTCTCTGAGCCGTTTTAAAGGAAAAGTGCTTTAAAACTCTTCCATTTTTACTTTCGCGGCGCGAAAGTGGTGACGAGGTGAAGGTGAAAGTGAAACGGCACAGGAGCCAAAAAAGCTAATAAAATCATGCCTCAGAGCTCAGAACAGTTTAACCTTAATCTCCTCTCCATCCCATTTAGGGTCTAAATCATTTTACCTCAGACTCTCTGTCCAGTTGTTTTTTTTCCCCCATTCCCAATTTCCTTTCAACGGCACCACAGAGTATTGAATGAGTCGCCATCTTTTCTCAGCCAGCCGAGCTAACGTTGACCTTCTCTTTACCACAGAGCAAGAAGAAGAAGAAGACAGACTTCATCCCGTACAGAGATTCTGTCCTGACATGGCTGCTCAGGGAAAACCTCGGTACGAAGACGTTTGTCATAGGAAATAATTTAGCGAATGGGAGCGGTGGCGTTAATGTATGAAAACTGTTTAGTAAAATAAGCTTTTCCATGAGAGCAGCTGCATCCTTTAATTTGACTGAAAGATCAGAGTGGCAGAATATAGAGGACACACCCGTGTATTTAGCCTTCACCTCGGGAGAGATTATAAATAGTTGGTAATGATGATAATAATAAATGATAAACTTTATTTGTATAGCACCTTTCATGCACAACATGCAACTTGCAATGCAATGCATTAAAAGGATAAAATCAATTTAAATAAAGAAGGATAAAAATATGCAAATAAAGGAACATTAAAACATTAAAATTGCATTAAAAGAATAATACATTTTAACAGTTAATAATGAATAATTAAAAGCTATGCTGAAAATATACATTGACAGACATTGGGTTTATTACCAGTTTTATTTAGTATATTTGCATTTGAGACGTCTACAGTCTCGATTTGGAGTGAATTCTTCTCTTTATACATTTGTCTCTTTTTAGTAAACCCTCTCATTTGTACCAGTCGGGAGAATAGTTATTTACCCATTTTGCATGGTTTCTATTCAGGTGGAAACTCCAGGACAGCAATGGTCGCCGCCCTCAGCCCTGCGGACATCAACTACGACGAGACTCTCAGCACGCTGCGGTAAAGACGCTTCACACAGGACTTGCTACGCCGAAAGTTCAGATATTCGGACTCACCTTCTTTGCTTTTCTTTATTTCTTATGTACATTTATTTATTTGCTCCTCAACAGCTACGCAGACCGGGCCAAGAACATCAAGTGCAACGCCGTGATCAACGAGGATCCCAACAACAAGCTGGTGCGGGACCTGAAGGACGAGGTGTCTCGGCTGAAGGAGCTGCTCCGCGCTCAGGGCCTGGGAGACATTCTGGACGGTGAGTCCTGACTCATGGAGGCCACGTCCGAATGCGGTGGGGGGGTGGCGCTGCGGTACCACAAGCTGGGATCCTCTCCTCTCATTCCATCTCTTTTTTTTGTTTTCAACAGTCAAACTTTGTGTCCATACTACTACTCCGAGAAATTAAATAATCGTAGTTTTGCTTTATAGCTTTATTTTATTAGACCTCTTTACAAGGAACAATAAAGTTACATACATTTTACTAAAATATCTATTAAAATACCAAGTTTTAGAGTCACTAGTCAGCACATACGTTAGGTCGGGGAGGTCATGTAAAATCGGTGTGCTGACTCGAAACGGCCTAAAACTAAAATTTTAGAGAACATCCCGGGTAATATTGTACCCGTTGGTTCCACGAACAATTTGACGGCTGCGTCTTGCTCTTGACATCACGGCTAAATCGCGCGCCTCACTTGATCACCTGCATATACCGACGCTCGTCAAATAGAGAAACGATACGCCTGTTGAAAAGGTCTAACTCCTGAACTAACGATTAACCTTTCTACTCGCTAATGCACGAGTCACTCCATGACGCCTCTTCTCATCCTGCAGTTGTCTGTTCATCCTGGTTCTGCTCAGTAGGAAATATCTGTAACCTTATTCTGACCTCTGACCCTTCTCATCTTCTCCTGCTTCCCCTTCAGTTGATCCTATGGGGGATGATTGCCCAGGAAATGGAAGCAAATGTGTGTATATGTGTGGTGGGCTCCATGCATCGTATATTGCTCTTCACGCAAGGACTGATAGCCAGCATTGCTTATGACCCCCCCCCTCTGCGGAACTTATCACTCTGCCCCTCAGCTTTGCATGCTAACGCTAAAGATGCTAAGGCGTGATGTAATTTGAAAAATGAAAAATAATGCAAGGCTTCCAAAGCAGCGCTGATCTGACCAGCTTCAGCACATCAGTAGACTGGCATGCTTTGCTCTTGCGCTCTTGAGATTTTTTTTTCCTTACTTCTTGTTCTACTTTTTCTTTTCTTTTTTCAAAGTGATTGGAGTGATTTGCAGCCTTACATTAGACAACGCTAGAAGTTACCCGGGAAAATATTTATCACATCAACCCCTAATTTCTTTAGGATAAGGGTCTTTCTTCCCCATTCCCAAGCCACTCACATTATTTCTTTCCCCACTTTGTTTGAGCTTGGTTGTCTTTCTGTCTGTCTGTTGTTTTCTCACTCGCTGTGCGCTGCAGGTGACAGCGATCAGGGCTTTAAAATGCAACTACTCATTTCTCAAACTGAGGTTCAGATCTACAAACAGAAAGGTGCATGATTTTAATATCACTCGTAGGCCCCATTAGAGGTATTTGTCTCCACAGTTGGTATTAATTAGATGTGTCGCTACTGTAGAATGAATAGTTAGTGTTAGTGGCAAGTGTGTATTTTTGTACCGTTTTGGTTCTCCCCAAATGTCATCCTTTCCCCTCTGCTGTCCTACTCTCACGACCTGTAATGTGATTTGAATGAAAGCAGACGTACACCTGCATTGACCTGCATGCAAAATAAATGTGCACACTATCTTGCATTTGTTAAAGCTTAAATTGCTAGTGTCTACAATTTGCCCATTTTAATTTCCTAAATGTCAGCGACTCTCATATCACTCAAAATCTCTTTTCATTTTAAAGATATTTTTTTGGGGGGGGCGGTTATTTTTTTTAGCTTTGTTCTCTTTGAGGCTGAGAGGGCACACTCATTGTTACCTGAGATACCCTCGAGGCCTTTTTATTGATGGGCTGGCTGACCTTTAGCGTGTGTGTGTGTGTGTGTGTGTGTGTGTGTGGTAAATCGAACACTGAGCTGCAGGCTGAACCTTGGCAGCATGCGTCTCTGTATCCACCCCTCGTACAGTATCTGTCCTCCCCTCAGGCCTTCTTGTAGCCTCCACCTTGTTCCCGTCCTACACCTGATATGATTAAAGCAGTTTTCACAGGGGGGCTTTATGTCATTAACAGTTTCAATAGTCTGTGCAAAGTGACTATTTTCTGGATTGCCACTCAATGAAATGAGCGCGATTCATGTTAGTTGTCACCCGACTGAATGGTTGTTTTTATAGTCTGCAGCACATATGGGGAATAACATGGAGAGGCCCAGTTGATTTGTGGCCTCTGGAGACTGACTAATAGATTCCAAGCTAGCAGCTAATGCATTTGCACAGGAAGTTCAATGAGGAGAACGTTAGCACGCAGCCTCCTAGCTCCAACCTGAGGTGAAAACTGCTGCCCGAGTGTTTGTCTGAACCTTCTTAATGTGCAACGTGTGTCTGACACTGGTGTTTCCTCCTCTCTCCCCCCATCTCCTCCTTTCTTTCTTTCCTTCCCCTTTTGATACTTGGTTCCTCCATTTTGTTTGTCCTCCCCGTCCCCAATTTCTCTGTTTTCTATCTCCCTCTCTCACTCCCTCCTGCTGTTGGCTCAGACCTGAAAGACATTCACAACAATAAGCATAGATACTTGCTAGCCTCAGAGAACCAACGCCCTGGCCATTTCTCCACAGCCCCTATTGGCTCCCTGACAGCCTCCCCGTCATCTGGCTCACTCTGCAGCCAGGTGGGCCTGCAGTCCGTCACCAGCATCCAGGAGCGCATCATGTCCACCCCGGGCGGAGAGGAGGCCATCGAGAGGCTCAAGGTGCTGTATAGCTCTGCAGTCTGCACCCAATCACTCATTTTTACTGTTTGCCGTTAAGGGAGCTCTCGAGTCCCCTGCCTATCCGTCTATAGCCCCAAACTGTCCACCTGGTGCATGGGTAGAGAAAATGTTGTGTTACTTCCAGACCTCTCTCTCTCTCTATCTCTATCTCTATCTCTCTATCTATCTCTCTGCCCCTGATAAGATAAGATGACTGGGTGGGAGGTGGGGGGGGGCAGCTGAGCGAGAAACATGACAAAGTACAGAAAGTAAGTACATACAGTGTACACTAAGTTAACTATATAGATAGATACAAAGTAAAAATGAGTAATACACAGTTGAAGAAATATACAGTGTAGATTTACAATGAAATAAAAATATAGTTGCGTGTGTATTTTTGTATTAAAGATAAATTACAGTTCAAGGAACTTAAAAAATATATATATTTTTTGAAACCTCAGTCGACAAAGTCAATACGAACCTTGGGTTTTCGTCTCTTTATATAAAATACTGACAGAAAATAGCTCTTGAAACCATGCTGTGAATAGACTATGGCGTTGATTCAAAGCTTGTGATAAGTAGGGCACTATCTATATTATCTGTAAAACTGCTGCTTACTTTTAATCTCTGTTGGAATTATTCTCTAGCCATCGGTCTAGATCTAGACTGCGTTGTTTGCATCTCTCTCACGCTCGCAGTCAGCCTCAAGCGCCGTTGATGTGGGAGCACGTAGAGTGGTAACTAGCTGCTATTAGGAGTTGCAGTTTCCATGGTGACCAGGGTGCCCGGTCTATCCGTCATCCCGTGACGTCAGGTGCTGACGCAGATGGGGAGCAAAATGGACCAAAATAGATCCGGTCTTTGTGGCTATTAGTTGTAATACTGAAGCAGAAATTGACACGGTGCCATATTGACTATGTGTCATATTCTTTATTATTTGTAGCTTGTTTTTATAAAATGTGATTTAAAAGTGGCTCTTCCGATGAGACTGATTTGCCAAACTGAGGCCGGGGGCGGATGCGCATAAAAGGATTATCAGCATTATCAGTTGCAGATAAGATAAATTATTTAGATACAATAAATTCAGGTTTTACAGCAGCAGAAGTTGACACATCCTATAAACAGACGTTAACAGGGAGCAGCACGTGTGCAGCTATGTTGACTTGTCGGTCTAATATGGGCAGGTGGCGAGTATATTGTGTGTATGGGGTATATACAAAATGGTGCATACCTGTAATAATATGTCATGATGGTACTAGTAGCATGTGCTGTGTTTTAATATGCTATATAGTGTGGTATAATATGCTGGTGTACTATATATACATGCAGCCATCTTGGTCCTTCAAGGTGTCGGTATCGCTTGACAAATATCGAGACAAAACTGTAAAGAATCCTAACAAGATGGGAACTACTGAGGCTCGTTTTTGCAGAGATTGGGTTCAATAGCCACAAAGGGAGGCTTAAGCAGTTTACCTTTTTAACGGTGACTTTAATGTCTCTTTGCAGTGGAATTTAACTTTTGATACTCTCACCCCTGCTGCTAGTACAGACCATATTGGGGTTGGTTTTGCTTGGTTTCCAACTCTCTGGTTTGTGTTCAGGAATCCGAGAAGATCATCGCTGAGCTCAATGAGACTTGGGAGGAGAAGCTGCGGAAGACGGAGGCCATCCGTATGGAGAGGTCAGTACTTGTGGGTGTTTCTGTACCGTAGGGCTGGCCGATATTGACAAAATCAAATGTCACAATATATATACAGTGGTGTGAAAAAGTGTTTGCCCCCTTCCTGATTTCTTATTTTTTTGCATGTTTGTCACACTTAAATGTTTCAGATCATCAAACAAATTTTAATATTAGTCAAAGACAACACAAGTAAACACAAAATGCAGTTTTTAAATGAAGGTTTTTATTATTATGGGAGAAAAAAAATCCAAAACTACATGGCCCTGTGTGAAAAAGTGTTTGACCCCCCTGTTAAAACATAACTTAACTGTGGTTTATCACACCTGAGTTCAATTTCTCTAGCCACACCCAGGCCTGATTACTGCCACACCTGTTCTCAATCAAGAAATCACTTAAATAGGACCTGCCTGACAAAGAGAAGTAGACCAAAAGATCCTCAAAAGCTAGACATCATGCCGAGATCCAAAGAAATTCAGGAACAAATGAGAAAGAAAGTAAATTGAGATCTATCAGTCTGGAAAAGGTTATAAAGCCATTTCTAAAGCTTTGGGACTCTAGCGAACCAC
>OMKR01062571.1:0-10842 GCA_900302355.1 Cyttopsis rosea
ACTGCTGCCTCACAGCAAGAAGGGCCTGGGTTCGATTCCCGCCTGGGGCACTGTTGGCACCGTGCTCCGGTGGGTTATCTCCCGATCAGGGGCCTTTCTGTGTGGAGTTTGCACGTTCTCCCCGTGTTCGCATTGGGTCTCCTCCAACATAAGGACCCCGACTAAAAACGTGCAGAACACTTCCTGTCCTGTCCCTGACCATGGCATGGACCCACCACCTGGAATTGGTCCCCGGGCAGCCGACAAAGTGAGGGCTGCCACTGCTCCTGGCTGCCCCTGGAGGAAGGACGGCCAGGATGGGATAAACGCAGAGACTGTATCTCATCGTTCGCTACTCCTGCATGTGTGTGTGTGTGTGTCACCCTCCGCATGTGTGTGGTAAAAAAACATGTGATGAATAAATCATTCTTCTTCTTCTTATTCTTGTTCCCTGTTCTGAGAGTTTCTTTTTGGGTAATTTGGGTGTCCTCCAGGTTTGTTTTTGTCTGGTTTTTTTTCCCCCTCTCCTTCAACAAGGCACTATGTTACCTCTCCATATACACTAAGCCTAATGGTTGATTATGGCTAATGTAACAAAAAATGGAGGAGCATATCTGAGATTTGTCTCTTGGAATGTTAAAGGGATCAATGGCACAGAGAGAGAGGTAGAAAAATTTCCCACTTAAAACATGTTTAAACCGAAATTGCCTTCTTACAAGAGACCCATCTGACCACCAAGGATCGTCATAGGTTAAAGGTGTCATGGGTTGTCCAAACCTTTCACTCCAATTTTAGTAGCAAAGAAAGGGGCAGCTATTTTAATACATAAAAAAATACAGTTTAGCCCAACTAATGTTATATCTGACATTCAAGGCTGTTTTGTAATAGTTTCAGGTTCACTCAATAATATCGCTGTTGTTGTTGTCAATCTCTATTCACCCAACTGGGATGATGAAGCATTCATTGGAAAGGTAATTTCATTTTTACCTGATCTAAACTCCTACCATTTAATTTTGGGTGGTGACCTTAATTGTGCAATGGACCCATTATTAGACAAATCTTGTCCAAAATGGGATTCCCCTTCTAAAATGGCCAAAGCAATTTCATAATTTATGAACCAAATAGGAAGTATGGACCCATTGCAGTTTCTTTATCCTAATTAAAAAAAAAAAAACAGTTTTCGTTTTACTCTCAGGTCCATAAAACATTTTCAGGAATCGATTACTTCTTTATTGATAATTATTTTCTCTCTGCTGTCAATAGCACGGAATACTCAACTATAGTGATATCTGATCACGCTCCATTGTTACTTGACTTTACGCTTGTTCAGACTCTTACAAAACACACGCCCCCCTGGAGATTGAATTGCACACTGTTAAGTGATGATAGATTCTGTGAAACAATTTCCAAGTGATTGATGATTTCCTTATAACTAATAACTCGAACCTCATATCCCCATCTCCACTTTGGGAGACATTATAAGTGGTAGTCAAAAGAGAGATTATATCTTATTCTACAAGGCAAAACAAATTAAAAAAACAGAAACAGGAACAGCTTATGGAAAGTATAACAGAATTGGACAGCAAGTTGTCAGTGTCTCCATCGCCTGAATTAGATAAAGAAAGGCAAAATCTTCAGATGAACTACAATTTACTCTCAACGCAAGAGACTGAAATGTTACTTTTACAATCGCGCAGATTTCTTTTTGAGCATGGTGAGAAGGCAGGACGTCTTTTGTCACACACAAATTAAGAGCCAATTGGCATCGCAGCAAATTAAACAAATGACCTCCTCAGGTGAACTCACAGTAATCTCATCTGTCATTAATGAAACCTTTAAAACACTCTACTCTGAGTTATATACGGTTTCTTGACAACCTGGAATTCCCATCCATATCTCCTATTCATGTGAGTGAGATGGATCAACCTTTAAAACTTAGTGAATGCAGACTCGATTAAACAAATGCAAAGTGTCCAGATGGCTATCCAGTAGAGTTATATAAAATTTAAAAAAAGTATGGATAAATTAGCCCCCCTCCTTTTAAAAATGTTCAATGACTCTCTGGACCTGGGAGCCTTGCCTCAAACTCTCAAACTAACCTTACTATTAAAACCAGGTAAAGAAAATTCTGACTGCAGTTCTTATCGCCCCATCTATCTTAATTGCAGACTATAAAATTCTAGCCAAAGCATTAGCCCCTACGGCTTGAAAAGATATCACCAGACCAAACCGGGTTTATGAAAAACCAATCAATATTCTCCTCTCTCCAGCATCCACTGAGACACCAGAAATGGTAGTCTCTTTGGATGCGGAGGAAGCGTTCGATAGGGTGGAGTGGGGGTATTTATTTAAGGTCCTTAAGAGGTTTTCCATTGGTTCCAAATTTATATCCTGGATAACACTTTAATATTCTTCACCTAAGGCTTCCGTAAGTGCTAATGGGATAAAATCCCAATATTTCACACTTGGTAGAAGAACTCGCCAGGGGTGTCCTTTGAGCGCATTGTTATTTGCCATGGCGATCAAACCTTTATCTATCGCGCTTAAATCTGCCAGTTTTAGTCAAGGAATTCTCAGATGTGGTTCGGAACACACACTTATTTTATATACAGACGATTTATTATTGTTTTTTTTCTGACCCGATATCTACCATCCCCCAGACAATCGAATTGCTAAACAGATTTGGAACTTTTTCAGGTTATAAATTGAACTTTTCAGAGAGTGAATGCTTTCCTGTAAACAATCTAGCCCTTCAGATCCCTGATAAGTACTTCCCCTTTAAGATGTCTGGAAGCAATTTTAAGAATTTGTGTGTGAATATCTGTTGACAATTATCAAGCTTAAACAAGCTTAAATTGGACCTGGAAAGGTGGAATAGTTTGCTTATCTAATTGCTGGGAGGGTAAATTGCATTAAAATGAATGTGCTTCCACACTTTTTGTATATTTTCCAATGTCTGCCAGTCTTTTGACCCAAATTGTTTTTTCAAACAATAAACAAACTCATTTCCGCTTTTCTATATAGAAAGGTAGGACCCCCAGGATCAGGAGAGAGTTTTTACAAAGGCATAGATCTTGTAGGTGGACTAGCACTTCCTAACCTAATAAGCTATTATTGGGCAGCCAATATACACAAAATGACTCTCTGGATCCAGGAACCGACATTAAGTTGGTATGAATTTGAAGCCAAATCCTGTCCTCCTACTTCACTTTTGGCTTTCATCTAAACTGCCCATTCGGCCAACCCAATTTTTATGTAACCCAATTATTGTTTCCATTTTAAGAATCTGGTTTAAATTTAGACTTGCTTTTGGACTCTAGGGATTATCTAACCACCACAGTCCGATTCGCAATAACCATCTCTTTCTCCCTCCCAGCACTGATATGGCCATGTCTCTATGGCAGAGGTCAGGCCTTGTCAGGCTAAGGGACCTTTATATTGACAATGTCTTCTGTAGCTTCAGTGAACAGTGTGAAAATTTTAACATCCCAAAATCTCATCTATTCTGATGCTTCCAGGTCCGTAACTTTGTTAAACTCCTTCTCCAATATTCCTCCTAACTTGGTAATTGATCGGACATTCCCATGAATCAAAAATTTACACCTTAATCTCCCATCTCACAGAGGCCGCTCCTGATGAAATCAAAAAAGATTGGGAAGATGAACTTGGCAAAGTTGTAGATGACAGAAGCCCCTTTTATGCAGACATAATGCCATAACGAAGTGCTGTCTATATCACGGCTTTGCCTTTTTACACTGAACCAAACAAAGGCGACATAATGCTGTCCTAATAATGAATGTGATTTTAGACAGCACGCCGCAATGCCGGCTTAAAGCCATGATCGTGGGGCGTGACATAACAAAACAGCATTGGCCCCTAGTGTGACGTCTAACATAGGGTTGACATAGGGTTACACAGATTTAATAAACTTGTTTTAAATTATTTTATTTAATAGACCCTGCAGCCTTGGGTGAGGACGCAGCTGTGAGCTGTGGAGCTGCACTGCCGGCTCCGTGCTCCAGGCAGGGAGAATGGGTGGAGAACGTTCCTTCTCCGGAGGCAGAGAGGACAGGTTGAAAATGATCACACTGATTTAATAACATTGGGTTAGGGTTATTGCGTCTGGGACTCCATACGGAACTTCTCCGTAAGGGAGGTAAAGCATCCCATCTGACTAGGCGCACACCAGAACCTGCAAGTGTTTATAACTTGTTTATCAGTATCTTGTTGTAAGTTTAAGGTTAGATGAATTCTTGTTGTTTTACCAGAACTGTTAGTCCTAGGTTTTGTGATTGTTCAGCCATTGTTTGAATAGTTTCATCGTTGACTGGGGCTATCCCAGCCAGTTGTGGTGATAATTGAGTAGGCGGTACCAGCTGTTACCAATCAGGGGTAGTATATGTAGACACTGCTGTAGTGAAGCGACAGACTTGCTCGCGTGAAGACTCAAACCCACGAGTCTACCTGCGCGAGTCCACCGAAAGAGGACACACTATCTCAGCTAAGCTACACATTATCTTCCCTCACACGTTATTCAATCATAATACACCATGTGCTTTCAGTATATTCCTGTTATTCACTGCAAGCGCACATTCCTTTCCCAGGACAACTCACAACCCTGCCTACCTACATCTTCAGAAAGCATCTGCTGCTGCCACCTGTGGAACTGCCAGTCTGCGGTCAACAAGGACGACTTCATTCCTACCTTCGCCACCCATTCTGCACTCCAAGTTCTGGCACTCACAGAAACTTAGATTCGCACAAACAACACAGCAACCCCTGCTGCCCTCTCGACCCACTTCTCCTTCTCCCACACCCCTCGCTCGACTGGGCGAGGAGGAGGGACAGGTTTGCTAATCTCGCAGAAGTGGAAATCCATTCCTCTCCCTCTGCAATAATACCTTGTTTGAATACCATGAAATAACTATCACTGATCCTGTTAAAATGTACATTGTCGTTATACAGTACATCGTCCACCAGGTCAACTGGGGAGCTGACTGCCGACTTCCTCACACTGCTGTCCTCGTTGGACGTGAACCTCCTCCACCTGCTCCACACGCACAAAGCAGGCAACCAACTGGACCTCATCTTAACACGTAACTGTATCACTGACAACCCTCTTGTCACCCCATTACACACTTCAGATTACTTTTTTGTTTAGTTCAGTTCTCACTCTCACTGCCTCCATGCCCAACAGCTCCCCCTCCTTGTGTCTCTTTCAGTCTAAACCTTTACTCCCTCTCCCCACCTGAACACCTTTTCTCACTTGATGTTAATAATGCCACAGACACGCTCTACTCCACACTAACATCATGTCTTGATAACCTCTGTCCCCTCTCCTCCAGACCAGCACGAGAAGCACCCTCCAACCCCTGGCTGTCCAGGACTCTGAGATCATCGGACAAAGCTCAGGTCGGCTAAGAGGAAGTGGCGCAAGTCCAGGGAGCGTGTTGTTCTGAATAAGTATCAATCCTCTTTATTCTCTTTCTCATCTAGTAAAACGCTAAAACCACTTACTATCAGGACAACTCTACTGATTCACGCAAACTGTTCTCTACTTTCAAAACTAACTCTCCTCAACCCTCTAACTCTCCGCCCTCTACCCTGACTGCTGATGACTTTGCCACCTTCTTTGAAGAGAAGGTGGCGACTATCAGCAGCCAATTCTCTCCACCTTACACCTAATCTCCTCCTATCCAGCCACCCTACTACCTGTCCCCTTGACCCTAACTCCTCTCACCTTCTGCAGGCCATTTCTCCCACCCTCATACCCTCACTCACACACATCACTGATGACGGGTACATTCCCAGACACATTTAAGCAGGCTCGAGTAACTCCACTGCTCAAGAAACAATCACTAAACCCATTACAAGTAGAGAATTACAGACCTGTCTGTAAACAATTTAAATGATATTTAAACAAACTAATCTTTTTCTCACACAGAATAACCTGTTGGATCCTAACGGCCCTGCTGACAGTTGTAGACAATCTACGAGCAGCAAGAGCTGTCCCTAAGAAGAATCATTTATTTGTCCTACAACACACACAGAGGGTGGTGACGACCCTGAACACACACACAGGGAGTGGTGTCTATGAGATTTTGTCTCTCCTGGGCAGCCAGGAGCAGTGGGCCGCCCTCACTTCGTTGGCGCCTGGGACCAATTCCAGGTGGTCCATGTCGTGGTCAGGGACAGGAAAGTGTTCTGCACGTTTTTAGCTGGGGTCCTTATGTTGGAGGAGACCCATGCGAATATAGGGAGAATGTGCAAACTCCACACAGAAAGGTCCTTGATCGGGAGATAACCCACCGGAGTACTGTGCCAACAGTGCCCCAGGTGGGAATCGAACCCAGGACCTTCTTGTTGTGAGGCAGCAGTGCAAGCACTGTGCCACTATGAGGTATCTGTTCTGATATTGCTTGATTTATCCGCAGCCTTTGACACTGTTAACAGGCCCGGACTGGCCTGGCCTGCTAAATGGCCCGCAGGCACAATTTTTTTTGTTTTTTATTAATTGCAGTCAGGCCACTGAACTTGGAAGCAAGCCAGGCCACTTTTGAGCATCAAGGACTAGAGGCAAATTAATAGACCATATAGATTACACATTTTGTACCGTTGACACCAAAACGGCCCCATTCGCTGTGTTCTTTGTTCTACCCGGACATCATTTGGGGGAACACCACCAGCCCTGTGTTGAGGCCAGTGTTTCTAGTTGCGGCGGCACGATAATTTGATAATGCAAACTGTCAAGCAGCAGGGCTCAACGCTTGTCCGCTTGCCCGGGGCAAGTAAACTCTGTGTTCGGTCACGTTGAATGCCTCAGGCAGTTGTCCGATCGGGCAAGTGAAAAATAAGTGATCTCTAATGTAACGTTAACTGAAAATAAACTGTGTATTGTATCTTTGAAGTGGAACTTTTCCAGCTGAGCTGCGTTTGCGAGTAGGGGGGCTCGCAGCTTGTGCATTCTAATAATATAAAGAAAAGGTGTGCTCCGATTCAATAAAATGATATATTTTACTATATGGGCCACTTGATTTATCCACTTTTGAGAGGGCAGAACATAGTAGCGGCAGCTTGTGAGAAGTGCCGGTACATGCTCCATAAGAGTAGTTAACGTTATGGATATGATTTGGATTGCGGTATCAAAGATAAAAATGTTAAATGGAACACGATGCTGTGATATGATTAGTGGAATTAGGAAAAAAGTCAGATTATAGAAGAGTGGACATGGTGGGTGGAGGAGACATGCACTTGCAGTAGTGTTTTCAGTGAGCCGGATGAACTGCCTCACTGAAAAGAGCCGGCTCTTACGGCTCCCAAGCATTTCTTTTAACTATGAAATATTTTTTTAATTATTCCACTACTTTTTTTAAAATAATGATTTAATGTAACTGGACTCAATTAACATTCTCTAAAACAAATTATAATGAAAGCAAGGCATTTAATGAAAAAAATCCTATTGTATGTTATATATGTAATGTTCCCAATATTTTTCTTGCTCCATTGTCTTCTAAAGGAGTGAAAAGCATTTTAATGGTTAGTTAAGAATTCTCATTTAGCTTTGTTCACTGTAAAGATCTACCTCTAAATAGTTATTGTTTACTAGCCAAGATTGCGTTTAGCGAGGTAGATTTTGCAGGGGATACGTCCCCCTCAATATTTACAACATGTGCATTTGTCCCCCCCAATAAAAACATTTTGTGTTTTACTTTACATAAATATATTTCCCCCATGAATTGATACAGAAAAGGCACAAATTGGTGCATAACAATTCACCAGAATGCAGGAAATTAAGTCCGGACCCCGGACCCCCCACTTAATGTCCCCCCCACAATGTTCAAACAAAACCTATGCCACTGAGCGAGGTGGAGATACTTCACTTCATTCAACACCGTGCACCCACCACTGAGGAACTGATGCCCACACCTCCTTTTCTATTTTGTAAGTACATTTATTTTGTTATTTCTTTAATAAATATTGGTTAAACGTAGGTCCTTATGTCATCTCCCTCCTTAATGATATGTACCTTTGGGTTTATTTGAGGTTCATAACGGTACATTGTACTAAGCAGTTGTTGGCGCATTAGTTTGTGCTTCACATGCACTAAAATTCACCAGAATGCAGGAAATGAAATCTTTGCAATTAAAAACTTCCTGGTGGGGGACCCCCTGCTTAAAAAGTAGCCTGACTGGGGCTATATTTCCCGGCCTGAATGATTTTCCCAGTCCGGGCCTGCTGTTAACCATCGTGTTTCAGTCTTTCCGATCTTGTTATTACAGGGACTGCACACAGATGGTTCGAGTCTTACCTCTGAGGTAGATCCTACATGGTGTCGTGGAAGCGGGAGGTATCCAAGTCTCACCAGGTAAAGACCGGGTCCCACAGGGATCTGTGCTTGGCCCTCTTCTCACTGTACACCTCCTCACTGGGATCGGTCATTCAGCGGCATGGTTTCTCCTACCACTGGTACGCAGATGACACCCAGCTCTACCTATCCTTTCCCCCAGGGTAACCACTGTCTCGTGAGAATCTCGGCATGCCTCGCAGACATCTGTGTGGATGAAGGAACGCCACCTCCAACTGAATCTCTCCAAGACAGAACTCATCATCCCGATGAGTCCAACCATTCAACACCACATAAATGTTCAGCTCGGCATCATTACTACCATCCAAGTCTGTTAGAAATCTTGGGGTAGTGATTGATGATCAGCTAACCTTCTCTGATCAAATTTCTGTCTCCCGATTTTGCAGATTCACTCTGTACAACATCAGAAAGATCAGACGGTATCTGTTGAAGCACTCGGCACACAGCTCCAACCAGCTCACCAGCTCCATCTCACGACTAGGCTACTGCAACGCTGTACTGGCTGGTCTTCCAGTCACTGTTAAACCTCTGCAGATGATTCAAAATGCAGCAGCGTGCCTGGTTTTCAACCAGCCAAAGCATGCACATGTCACGCCTCTCTTCATCTCTCTCTCCACTGGCTCCCTGTAGCTGCCTGCATCAAGTTCAAAGCCTTGATGCTGGCTTACAGGGCAGTAACTGGATCTGCACCCACATACATTGCATCACATATCAGGCCATACGCCCCAACCCACTCTCTGAGGTCTGCAAATGAGCGGCAGCTGGTGGTGCCTCCACTGTGTGGAATGAGTCCTCAATCTAGACTCTTCTCATGCGTGGTGCCCCTGTGGTGGAACAAGCTCCCCAGCTCGTTACGCTCTGTGTGAAGCTGCTGCGGAACCATGTGTAACCCCCCAGTTCTAAATTTGAGCATTAAAAATTAGAATATTAAAAATAATAAAGCATACAAATTAGAATGGGATTATAGAGGTTTTAAGGTTAATTTTGACAAAGCACAGCTCCCCAATGGAATGTTGTTGTTTTTTTCCTGCGACCAACTGACCAGTGAAAAACATAAAAAGTCACACCTCTGTCCCGGCATTCTGGCTGTGCCTTTTACACAGACGGTGTTTCGGCCCCGTTTCGCCTCTGTGACTACCTCTGCTGCTGGCTCAGAGGCGGATCAACAATGCCCCCCTATTCCGTGTTTGTACCTTTTATATAGAACGGCGAGGTGGAATAATGGCACAACATTCCCGCCTTGAACAGGCTGTAAAAGGGGCTAATGACTGGGATGGTGCATCATTTGAGTGAATGACAGTACGTCTTGTTCCAGGCCTAATCTGATAAAATTTAAGGTTGTCCATCGCATCTATATTACCAACTCCAAACTCTCCAAAATATATTCCAGTGTCACAGATACTTGTAATAGATGTCACATGTCACCAGCAAACATGTCACAAATCTTAATGTTCATTGTACCTTAAATGAATAAATACATTTATATATATAAAAAATACGATTTGGTTATTGAAGAATGTGATTAACGGTTTCAAATGGCTAATAGATTAAGTTGTGCTAAATCTTGACTATTTTCTGAGTTTAAATTTAAGTTTAAACTTCCGTTTAAACATCAGGGAAATTAGTCATTAGGAACATCCGTAGTTCTACAGTGCATCCGGAAAGTATTCATATCGCTTCACTTTTTCCACGTTTTGTTATGTTACAGCCTTATTCCAAAATGAATTAAATTCATTTTTTCCTCAAAATTCTACACACAATACCCCATAATGACAAAGTGAAAAAAGTTTTAGAAATTTTTGCAAATTTATTAAAAATAAAAAACTAAAATATCACATGTGAGTGTCTGCTATGACACTCAAAATTGAGCTCAGGTGCATCCTGTTTCCACTATCATCCTTGAGATGTTTCTACAACTTGATTGGAGTCCACCTGTGGTAAATTCAATTGATTGGACATGATTTGGAAAGGCACACACCTGTCTATATAAGGTCCCACAGTTGACAGTGCATGTCAGAGCACAAACCAAGTCATGAAGTCAAAGGAATTATCTGCAGACCTCCGAGACAGGATTGTATCTAGGCACATATCTGGGGAAGGGTACAGAAACATTTCTGCAGCATTGAAGGTCCCAACGAGCACAGTGGTCTCCATCATTCGTAAATGGAAGAAGTTTGGAACCACCAGGACTCTTCTTAGATCTGGCCGCCCGGCCAAACTGAGGAATCGGGGGAAAAGGGCCTTGGTCAGGGTGATGACCAAGAACCCGATGGTCACTCTGACAGAGCTCCAGTGTTCCTCTGTGGAGATGGGAGAACCTTCCAGAAGGACAACCATCTCTGCAGCACTCCACCAATCAGGCCTTTTTTCACTCCTCAGTAAAAGGCACAAGACAGCCCTCTTGGAGTTTGCCACAAGGCACCTAAAGGACTCTCAGACCATGAGAAACAAAATTCTCTGGTCTGATGAAACCTGAAACCAAGATTAAACTCTTTGGC
>OMKR01062573.1:1766-20647 GCA_900302355.1 Cyttopsis rosea
GGACCGAACTGGGGGATGCTGGGGTTTGGGGGGGAAGGGCTTCAACTGAATAGACACACTGCTTTATTTCCAGGGTACAGGCCTCCCAAGGACAAAGAATGGCACCCAAGACAAAGACATTATTACCCTGTTTTGGGGTTTTTATTAGTTTCTTTTTTCTTTTTTTTTTAGGTGGGGGCAGTTTTTCATCTCATCCGTTCAAGATCTCAGAAACAGAAACATGCACTGGTGTTATTTCCGTTTGAAGTGCGTAGATGCAGTATCCCGACGGACAAGACAAAGGCCACCCAATTTGGCTGTGAATTTTAATACCAACCAAGAGACACAGCACAACCGACACTCGATGGAAGAATTAGCAAAGTAAACACATTAAGTGCTGCATCTCTCTTTTATACTGATTCAGTGGTAAATTGGTAGGGATTAGCTCATTTGAAATAAAGTACGTGCCAAGTGAAAGTTCTTATTCCCTTTTATTCAGGAAACTCAGTGGTATCTCTTATGTTACTCTAGATGCCGGTTCATCTACAGAGGCGGTGGTAACCCTCTAGATTCTAGAAGCCAGCTGAAACCTATTTCAGAAATTGAACTTACCTGTGATCTTAGCCTGGGTGGTGCCCCGGGGGCCCGGGGGGAAGAGCAGCTCTCTGTGCTCCCCTCCGGACAGGGGGCCGTACTTGATGCGGTAGTTCTCCACCTGGGACAAGCTGTTCCTCCACTCCAAAGTGATGCTCTCATCAGTCACCTCCGCTGTCTGCAGGTCCCTGGGGGCATCCAGGTCTACACACACACACACACGCACGCACGCACGCACGCACGCACGCACGCACGCACGCACGCACGCACGCCACACACACACACACACACACACATGCAGAAATGAGCATTGGGATGGCAGGGAAAAAAAAACATTTGCTTCAGTGTTGTCAATGTGTGAATCCTATAAGTTGTACATATACTGTGTATTGTATTAGATTTTTCTTGGCAACTTTGCTCCTCTCAAGCCCCTTTCCCACATGGAATCCATACCATTGCTGGATGAAAAATATCCGGCAAAGGCAGTAGGTAGTCATTCACACATTCGCCTCCATTACGGAGAAGTTCCGTATGAAGTCTGTTCCCACATTAGACGACTATTACAGATACGGGTTAGGGTTAGTACGTTATGTCCAGTGTAGATGCGATTGTTTGGACAATCTTTCGGCAACGGACGTACTCCCTCCTCACTCCCTCTCACCAGCTGCTCTGCGCTCCGGTGCAGCTGGTGCAGGTAGGTGAAGCACTTGTGCCCGATGCCACTGCACCGCACCCCTAACTCTAAATGACACGTCTAGGGTCCAAGTGGCATTTTTAAGAAGAAAAGTAATAAAATTTAACGATAAATAAAAGACTGGACGTCTTTCATTTTCTCGTCTTTGCAACCGAGCGCCACGGATCAGACTTTAGCTTTATGTTTCTTTTTTCTTTCCGAAAACCAATCATTTTTGAAATATTTGTACGAAATAAATATTTGTATTTGTATTAGTATTCGGATTCAGCTCCACTCTATACTTTACGTGCTTGTCCCGGTAATTTACGGATTACGGAACGACTTTTACTGAACATCAAGACCGGCGTCTGTTCCCACATTACGCCAATATGGAACATTGCCAGTGGATTTATGGCTTTCAATCCATGTGGGAAAGGGGCTTAATAGTGTGAATTATCATTAGGAGCATTGTCTTTGGAAGAATGATTCAATTGTTTTCCATAATCTACAAAAGATATACTATGGTATAAGGTATACAATACTTATAATGAATGGTAACTGAAAGATTGCAGTATTTGTTATATTGGCGCCTATGAATAGTTATAACATGGATCCTGGAGGTCCCTGCAGATTCTCACCTCCAAGCATCAGCAGGGGGTCTTCCCCATAAAACTCACAGCCATCAAATAATGTTTGGTCCAGACCCCCCAGGGGAGAGAGTCAGACCACATTTAAAGCACCACAATGCATTGCTTTGCCCAGCCACAGCTAATGGGTGAATGTGTTTCATTCATCTAGGGAAAATGTTATATCATCGTAAAAAATGAAAAAGGAAAAAAAGTTGCTTATTGTCAGCAGCAGCTTCATCCCATGCTGACTGAACCACAAAATAAAAAATATCATAAAATCACATTAGCTTTTGTAGCAATCCACATGCTTATTTGCACTGACCCTTATTAATGGACACCACAAAACGGCCAATCCTTAGTCAGCTTGCAATGTCAATTATTGGACGTACTATCAACAGAACAGAACCTGATTGGCTCATTCAAGGAAACAGCCAATCAGCCAATACACGTTGTGTTTATAGGTGAGTGGTGCCCTGCAGTCTCTCTCACCTGTGAGGAAGGTTTCAAAGACAGGCTCGCTCGTCACCCCCCCCCTTCTCGCCGCGAGGGACACCTCGTACTCTGTGTCGGGGCTGAGGCCTCCAAGGTGGTGCTGGGTGTCGGTGGAGGACAGCTCCGCCACCTGTCGGTCGCCGGGGTTGCCGCTGGGGCCGTAGGACACGCTAACCCCGTCCACCTGGGCCACGGGTTGGAACCAGGTCACAAGCGCCGTGGTGTCGGTCACATCGCGCACGTCCACCTGGCTGGGGGTGTCGATCACTGTGACGGGCGGGGATTGATGGAAAAGATTAGATGCATAATGAATATACTGTAGCATTGCATGACAGGTAGGTCGACCTTTAAAGCAGGACAATAAACATCGACGGGCACAAGATGTTCATCACACAAGACAGAAATAATCAACTGAACTCAAGACACAGTAGCCCCCTACTGGTTCATGGCATACATTACATATCACAGGACACAGCATTGTACGATACATAATGTGGCAGCTTATTAGCATTATTACTAAAATTTACTTTGTGAAAAATGACTAGATCCCCAGTGATTCCCTGGCTATGACAAAAAACTTGTCAAGAAATACACAGTTCTTAAAGTTCTTTACGTCGTTAGGCCTAAAGAACAGAACGCCTTCTGTTTGCGGAAACTGACACCAACAGTAGGAGGCAACATTATGCTTTAATTATTGCATAATTTGGGCAAGAAAATTTGTTTCAGGGGTACAGTGAATAAAAATAAGATATACCAGGAAGAAAGAGATTGAATAATCTAAATGGCTATTCCAGGACTAGAGGTTGCTGACCCCTGCACTAGCTAAATATCTAACCCTGAAAGACCTCCTAATTATATATTGTGGTAATATATTATCGTTTGAACAAGATTAATAATACAATAAGGAGAAGGGTTCTGTTGTCATCTTGTGTGCGAATGAAGTGGACATTGGCAAACTGCAAAGAGTGTTGCACAATATTCATATGTGCAAGGTTATTCTAACTATTTTCAGATCGAATGCCCGTGCCACCGAGGGCGCCTCTTCCCCCGGCAGGCGCAATTGATTTGTCACAGGCAAGCAACTTTCGGAAAGTCAGCCTCCTGCGCCGGGCTGATAAAAACGGAGACTCACGATGAGCTTAATGCAGATTTGTCTTCCGAGGAGGTTAGGTTAGGCGAACGCGGCGTTTTCTGGCACAAAGATCCCATCCACTGGGGAGGATGGCTTCCCCTGAGTCTGACTGGCTGGCTGACTGACTGATTGCTCGTGCACGTGGGGTTGGAGAGAGAGAGCAGAAGGACTCACTTCACGCAATTAGTCCCTCAGCATGAAAATCCTACAGTGTGTGACGCAAGCCTGTGTAATGGCAGACATTAAGAGAGCTTGAGTGACACAGAGAACTCTGAACCTTATAATCCAAGCTGCGCTGGCATGCCGTGGGTGTGTGCACTTTTGTTAGGGTCGGTGGGGGGAGGGGGTTTCTGCTTCTCTGAGTTCTTTCCTATTGCAGCCATCTGTGTGGCCGTTTCTATATTCTCACTACACTCGTAACTGTTTGCTTACTGTAAAAACAGTTAGCAATGTGTTCATGTTTCACACACTCAACAGCTCCTCAGACGTCAACCCATAAAACCTTTCTCCACTTGGTTGGCCCCTACTCCAGATGTGATAAGGCGAAGAGGGCCATTGGAGGGGGGCTTTTAAGGAGTTACCACGCATACTTTTGCTTATCCTGTGGACTGTGGACCAAGTTCACACTATATATACGCAATGACAGGAAAATGGATTGGATGGAGTTGCAACGTGGTTCCACATATGGCAATGTCTTTATTGATACTTGCCAAAACAACACAAGTCTCCACTCTCGTTTGAGTTTTACTTGTCGTAAGAGAGCGTTCAACAAAATACCACAATATGGCCATTTTGTTATGTGTTAACAACAGTGGATGGATCTGTACTTCAACCTGCCACTAAAAATAGCTTGACTGGTGCTGCTGGCTTGGCAGGTGACATGGACATTTTCTTGACACTTTTTTACCATTTTTACACTGATCCGCCACACCGCGTTCCTTTGTTACGAGCCATTAGGATTCAGAGCAATGGGGTGATGAAGATGTAATGCTCCTCAAAACCTTGCGGATAGGGGTAGGCCTACGCTAGGAATCCATAACCCACCCCACTCCTTTTTTTCCTACACCTACTAAATGACAAGTATGCACTGAAAAGTAATGAGCAAATCACTCAGGGTTGACAGGTCCAGCCATGGTTTCAATTGACTGTTGGAGGCTTGTGTGATATATAAGACAGATGTGGAATGGAGGTAGCCCGGACATGGTGTGAAGGGGACGACTTAGGTTGTGGCTTGAAATCACATCCACCCAATCACATACTGTTCATTCGGAACGGTAAAATAAGGTGTTTAACCATTGTGTAAACTCAGCATTGATTGAAAATAAATTATTTTGTAATAAAAAAAAAATATCGGAAATACTCACTGGTGACGACATTCTTAGAGGCTGGCGGTCCGCGGTTTTTGTTTTTCACTACTTCCAGTTTGACCTCGTACTCTTGGCCTGGACCCAGTCCTGACTGCTCAAAGGTGGTCTCAGGACGGCCTAGGGAGTTGAGGATCTCGCCATTCTCCTCTTTCTGCCAGCACCAAAAAAAAAAAAACAGTCATCAACCACTACAAAGAAGCAGTCTTGGCATAACGCATAGTATGAGAACAGAGCAGCCAAATTATACAAACTTAATGGCACTTTGGGTGGTGTTTGACTATGGTGTTGATAGGGGATGGCTTATACTATATCACAGTAGTACGATTTTGGGGGGGAAAAAAAGGTTTATGTAAGTGGTTGAGAAAGCAAACAAAATGTTTAGTAAACACAGTAATTACTTAGTGCCCAAGTTGTTTTGTGAGACATTGTGTGGCTTTTGCTGCCAAGTTGTTGAATCCATGGGTTGCTAAGCTATTTTCCATAAGATGGCTATCCTGGGCTCACATATATGCACATTAGGCAATTATTGAATTTAGGAAAGGGAGTCTCCAGTGGGACATATACAGTTTCTTCTAGAGGCCAATGAATATAATGATAGACTGTGGTAAGCTTTCTGAGTTTCCACCAGCTCCTGTAACACAGAGGATCTATTATAAGTAAGTCATGCATTGTGGGATGGCCGGACTCACAGTGTTCCTGAAGATGAGGTTCCAGCCGTCGAACGGTATGTCCAGGGGGTCCCACTGCACTTCCACTGACGTCTCCCGCACTGACTTAAACTTGAGTCCCTCGGGCTCAGGAAGATCTAAGGGAAATGGAAGCAAAATGAGCTCCATTTGATGTTCAGCTTGATGAACTAACTTCAAGCGGTTGAATCAGCCCCAGATGGGCTGGAAACTCAACTGAATTTGTGTTGCATGTTCCAGCAACATGTTCAGCATTTCGCTGTATGTGAACTTGTTTATATTGTTGCTTCTGCTCCTTAAGAATACATAGTTACATCAGCCTAATTTATTAATCATTTTCAGAAAACTGCATAACGGAAAGATGATGCATGTTCTAAAGCCCCATTCCTCCCACAATGTGAATTTTGCACTCAAAATGAATAATGCACTCAAATTCCACTAAACTCTATCTCAAGTCTTAAGTGTTTTTTATGACAGTTGACAAAAAAAAGTACGACTTACGCGTGGCCACTCTTGCGCTGACAGGTACACTCTTCTTGTTCTTGAGGATGGCAAAGACGCTGATCAGGTACTCTACTCCGGGCTCGAGCTCCCGAATGGTTGCCTTTTTCTGATCCCCGGGCACACGCATGTCCAGCTCTAGACCTCCAGGGGCCGTGGGCATGTAGGTGACCAGGTACTCAGTGACAACCATCTCGTTCACCCAGGAGAGATCTACAGTTTCGGGGGTCACCTCCACCACAGTCAGGTCCTTTGGTGGTGAGACTGTGAATATAAGAGAGATTGGAAGTTATTGTTACAAATGGAAAGTAGTTTGTTTGTATAAATAATATTGT
The DNA here is from genome assembly GCA_900302355.1 of Cyttopsis rosea. NCBI lineage: Eukaryota > Metazoa > Chordata > Actinopteri > Zeiformes > Parazenidae > Cyttopsis > Cyttopsis rosea. The sequence continues at coordinate 8,155 of OMKR01062573.1, forward strand.
GTGGAAAGGTTAAACTGAGTTATCGATCAAGGACTGGACAATAGTTCAATATTGTTGTTTGTCGTATTTCAGCGATATCTAATACTGTGATACACAATATGGATACAATATGAACAACCATATAATAATCACAATCTCTCTCGCGTGCTATGTCTCTCTGGAGAGGTTGTAAAGATATTTCCATGTATAACAAAAAAAACCCTTTGATGTATTGATCTATGAACTATTCTCTATTTCCAGACCACATTTATAAAACAATTCCCCATGATTTTGCAGAAAAAAATGTATATTAAATCATCAATTCACTTTGTGGCCACGGAAAATAACAAACCCATATGTTAACGTTTACCATCAGCATGAACATGAAACATCACTCATTCAGAAAAATGTTGTGCAATCAGATGCTATTCTGTTCTATCAGGTACAAACGTTTCCACGGCAAACATTTGTAAGTAAATATGTCATATTCAACAAAATTGGCAGTCAGTTACAGGCAAGTCACTGTTACAGACAATTTGATTCCCATCTCTGACATATTTCACACCATGTACCTACATTTTATCCTGTATGTATTCTATAATTTGAAATTACTGTTAAGGCAAAACGACACAAGAATGACTAGCATTGCTGGGGAGCTCTACCTCTATCCAAGTGAATCAATGTCCCCAATATGAATCCATATTGATAGAGATCTATCTGATCTGCTTCATTAATTATCTATCTTACCCTCGGAGCAGTCCTCCCCGATGAAGCCCTCGTCGCACACACACAGTCCATTTTCGCATTGTCCTTGGTTCTGGCAATCTCCTGGGCAGGTTAGCATGGAGCAGTCCGGGCCTGTGAAACCTTCGAAGCAGACGCAGTTGCCATCCACACAGTAACCCCTCTCAAGGCAGTTGTTGGGGCATGTCCTGTCGCTGCAGTCCTCACCAGTGAAGCCCTTGTCGCACACACACTGCCCATTGATGCAGTGGCCCCGGTCCAGACAGTTGTTAGGACAGGTCAGCTCACCACAGTCCTTGCCGGTGAAACCGACGAAGCACACGCACTTGCCGTCCACGCACTCCCCTCTTCCCATGCAGTCTTTGGGACAGGTCTTGATGCTGCAGTCCTCCCCAGTGAAGCCCTTCTCACACATGCACTGTCCATTCACACAGCGGCCCCGGTTCAGGCAGTTGTTGGGGCAGGAGAGTTCACCGCAGTCCTCACCCTGGTATCCTGCATCACACACACACTCTCCGTTGATGCACTGGCCCCTGTTGTTGCAGTTGTCGGGGCACGATAGGATGGAGCAGTCATCGCCCTCGAAGCCGGGGTCACAAATACACTTGCCATTGAAGCAGTGACCCCTCTCGTTACAGTTGTCAGGACAGGTGAGCTTGGAGCAGTCCTCTCCACTGTAGCCGACGTGGCACACGCACTGACCGTTCACGCACACACCACGGTTGTTGCAGTTGCTGGGACAGGTGAGCTCACCGCAGTCTTCCCCGGTGAAGCCCTCATCACAGTAGCAGGTGCCGTTGATGCAGCGTCCACGGTCATAGCAGTCATTTGGACAGATAAGCTCAGAGCAGTCAAAACCTGTCCAGGGCTCATCACACACGCACTCATCTTCAACGCAGCGGCCACGGCCAAGGCAGTTGTTCAGGCAGTTCGTCTGAGAGCAGTCCTCGCCAATGAATCCATCTTCGCAGAGGCAGGTCCCGCCCAGGCAGTGGCCATAGTCTCCGCAATCCAGCAGGCACAGCTCCATGCTGCAATCGTCCCCGTCAAAGCCCTCAAAGCAGACACACTTGCCGTCGATGCAGCGCCCTTGGTCCTGACAGTCGTTGGGGCACTCTGGCTCTGTGCAATTCGGCCCCTTCCAGCCAGGCTCACACACGCAGCCGCATGTCTCGGTACTCCAGTTACCACGGCCATTACAGTAGGGCTTGGTGGCCACTTCGCCTAAAGATAAGAAGAAAAGTCAAGGGACATTATTTTGGCAATTACAAACCTGTTTCACTTTGCTTAAATTATTATATAAATCCTTACATCATATAGAGCAGGCCTACCTGTGACTGGAGCCCCACAGCATGCTGTTCCACTGTTGCACTGTTCCCTCAGGTTGGACAGTTCTGACTCTAGCATCTCGAGCCTGTTCAGGATGTCCTTAATATCTGGCAGGTGGTTGTCGCAGCCACACGCCTGTTTCGGGATGTTGATGCGGTGCGTGAAGACAATCTGGTTCTCCCCATCCACTGAGTGCTCCAAGTGCTCTGTGTTCTGCACATCAGACGGGGCTGTCTTGTGTTTGAGCTCCGTACCCCCGGGTGAGTCAAGGTCCACCGAGCAGAGGGACGTTGATGGCACGTTGATGTTGTAGACATGGTTGAAGACCACAGGCTGGTCAGGGTTGGGCAGGGTCAGGTTCTCCTGGGACTTGGGCGCCAGGGTCTCCCTGCGGTGGCGGAGGACCTTCTTCACCAGGCCAGCAGTGGAGAGGTGGAGGAGTAGGGCCACGGTCACACAGCCCAACAGGACACCTTTCATCCCCATGATGAAACCCTAGGCCTGAGGCCTCTGACCACGTAGCAGCCTGGGAGGACAATGGAGTGTTTGTCTGTCTCTTGGTTTGTTGGTGGGATGGAGCTGTTATCGTCCTTGAGTCTTTGAAGAAAAGAAAACGTAGTGTGAGAAAAATATGACCTGGGTAGATTATACAAAGCCATTTTTTTCATCTTCCACCTTTCAAGATATTTAATTGGTGCCCTGAACAAGAAAATACAAGATCAGCTCAGCATCTTGTTTAGGCACAATACAACAGACAAATTCAATTTAGTCACTGGGTCTCTCACTTCTGAGAAATCCTACAACCCATTATCGTTGTGTTTAATAAGATAGTAGTAGATGCAAATGTTATTATGATGACCAATTCAACACAAATCAATCCACACTCTGCACAAATGCAATGAATTCCAATGTGAATGCTTTCAGAACTGTATTACTTGACACTTCTATGGTTGTGTCCTTGCCATTTAGAGTGGCTTCTGCACAAGGGTCCGATATCCACCGGGGAACATGGTGGACAGTGAAATGTCATAGTATCCCACAAAAAGCAATTAACCTTCCTCTATTGCATATAACAAAAGACCACCTCCTATCCTGTTGCCATTTTAACCCTTTGCAGTCACAGTGGAGAAGTGAGAACGATGGATAATATTGGGGGAATTATTTTTACCATTCCACTGCAAAATAACAGTGGCAATTACAGCCCCTTACAGAACCAGTGACCTTGAGAGACTGAAATGAGCACTCGGATCAATGTATTTTACATGACGTTGCATGACAGCATGCAACACCTGCATGATGCCGCAGTCTGCTTTGCAGCCTTACGGGACGTAAGGCAAAGACCGCAGACCGCAGCTCCGGCTGAATGATTACAGCTAATGAGGTTAGACCATCTGTAGAAAGACTCTCCCAAAATCTCCCAAAAGCATGTGTCCACAACTTATTCTCACTTTTCACAACCTGCCAGAAAGTCCTGGAACCTTTCTCCTCCATCAAACTACCGGGTTTCGTTTAGTAACACAATTCACCCTCCATCTGAGGTTATTGGGCTCTTTCACTAGGTTGTGCAGACATGCTGTTTCTCTTAAAAGCAACAGTGTGCTGGAAAAATCTGCTTACATTAGATTTGTGGTACAGAGCCCACCTCAAAACCTTTTTTTCCGGGCTCTTTGATCTTGACATTACACAGTAGAGTACAGTCTAGAGAACAGGAACTATGTCTGTAACAGAGCTTGATTGTGTAACACCAGTGATGATAGCTGTTTGTTCTACAGTAGTTGTTCCAAAACAATGAGTGATTCCTTACACATTTCTGGTGCTGCTTTAGTTAATGGGGTTTCCAGTATATTACCTCCAAAGTCAAATGAGACATAAGTTGAATTACCTGGCCTGTCTGCGGTAAATGGGGTAAACAGTATGGGAGTAAATGTTAATTTGATTTTAGTACAACAAACAACAACAGACTTCCTGTCTCTTAAAATGTCTGGCTTTGCCTGGCTGTATCCAAGTAATTGGCGTGCCAGCTTTTCCACACACTTTTGAGACTTGCTGACACCAAACATTTCACACCTGTAACATGCAATGACGTACACCTCAGCTTGTGTTAACGCTAATAACCAACCGCACAGAAACTGTCTGCACAAGCACACATTAAAAGGCTACTAAAAGCGAATACTAATTCAACAATCGCGCGGTAAATTCCAACCACCACAAGAAGGTTGGGAAAGTGGCATGTCAGAAAAAATTACGAGAGGTTTAAAATAATCATCAATCTGTTGGACGCTTTCCTCTGTGTCACAGCAGGTAGGTGGTGACAGTCGGCGCTGCAGCAGAGCTGGAGAACGGGTAATATCCTGCGGCGAGGTGTTCAGTCTCCTGAACCCTGGCTGACGTGTGATTAGGCGAGCTGACAGATGAGCTCTGTTTGGAGGGCTCCCACAGCTGCAGCCAGCATCCGCTCAGCCTCCGATCCCCTGATTAGACAGGCAGGGATGAGCGCCTCTGTGACAGATGCACTGTAAAAAGGCGCTAATGTAGCCCAGTGATTGGAGCGCTAAGATCTGGTCCCTTTGGGGAGCGGGGGGTGCCAAAGAAGTACCCCACACACACACACCACCAAACCCCCACGTCGCCACAGTCCTCTCACACTCTACGACACACTTGTGCATGCACACACACATACATACACACAAAGGCCCAGGCAGGCAAACACAGTCGCAGTGCTGTTCACCAGCATCACAAACCAGGGATTAAATCAACAAAATAGCCAGAAAATTGCTTTGAGTTGCTGCAAAGGTTTTAGTTCTGGGTGGATGGCTGGCTTTCTCACTTTGAAAGCTGGCTGCTCTCCACATGGACCTATGAAGCGAGGCAACCCTGAGAGACCAAAAACCGTCTTTGTGCGACAATCTGCGGCTCTGGCAAAACTCATGACGCGAAATAGATGAAGAGAGAAACTTTTAACAGAATTGGAGATGGGTTTCAATACGGCCGTTGTAGTACAAACTACAGCACAACCATTTGGTATGCAGAAGCAAATGATATCTTGAGAATCTGAAGGAAAATGAGAACCTATTCCCCTTTTGGACTTCCTTCAGGAGCTCCCCGCCCCCGGGGGCCGAGGTGCTATGGTAATGCAGCTGGTTGCTGGCACTCTAGAAGCAGACTGGACACCATTTGACTGCTGCTGCTTTGTAATTCCTTCATTCGGTTTTGCATTATAGTTAGCTTTTCAGATGGCGACAAAGCTTGTTAGCTGCCTTGAGGTCCAACGCAAGGTGAATTTTGCTGGTGAAAACCTGCTGGCACACAGATTTAGTGTAGCAGATCTAAATTAGCCCCCTCTTGAATGAGCGCTAAGGCAACACTTGAAGACCGTGGAGAGCTGGAATTGCTTTAAAGGTTCGGTCAGAGTACGTTCCAAAGTTCCTCATTCCCTCGTTGCCAGAAACGTACATTTATCGAATGGTATTATCCTTTGAGGATAAAAGTGAATTATCAGATCCCAGCAAATGGGAAAACCAGTGCAGCACATATTGGGCATTTGTATCAGCTTAAGCGAGCATAAAACATACATGCATTTTGAATCTGTAATTATCTGTGCAGTACTTGTACAGAAGCTGCATCTGTAAAAGGCATTTCGAGTCAACATGCACTACTACCACGAGAAAATTTAATAAACAGGTGAATAGCCCACGGGCAGACAGTGAGATCTGCAGTGTTTAGATGTCATTCAAAGAAAAGTCTCTTACATAAGTCACAGTCACCCACATCCCTGATTTTCCCATTAGTGTAATGTATAAACCATGGCATGTCCAACTAATTCATGTGAGAGGGTAACTCCTTCTCCTAGAAGGAGACGCTCTCTCTCCCTAAAAAACCACCAAAATGGAGTGAAATGGATCTTATTCCTTGAATATGTACGAAGTTGAATTCTACAACAAGATGACATAAATCCATGCAAGCTACAGAATACTAATACTGGCCTTTGCCCTTTTATCGATGGTGTATTACTCAAAGTCATTCAAATTTTTAGGAGAGGGAAATAAGAGAACAGATCGCCGGTTTTCCGTATTCGTTTATCAGCATTCAACCTTTTCTTCCCTCACACTTTCATATTTCAGATGAGTTTTCAGACGAGAAGAGTTTTACTCTCAATTGGTTTCAGAGCAGCGCTGGGTGATTGATGAGGAGACGCTCAGCCTGTGGAGGATTGCAATCGTCATATGCAGAAGTAAGCATTTCTGTCTTTCAAACCGGAGGCCAGACTCCATGCGGGTGAGCTTTACTTTTCACCGTAGTCTACCTTTGAGAAGACTCTAACATATGGTGGGCATAAGATCAATCATATGGGAAAAAGTACTACCACACTGCCAAGAGTTTAGTAATGGTTATTGCTCTAGGAATGCCAACTGCTCATATAACATGAAGGCACATATTATCACCTTGCATTTGCTTTAGATGACTTACGCTATATGACTCCTATATGCCCGGAAGCACAGGGTATGTAGTTGTTTGACGAAATGCGGGAAGAAAATATTAGCTAAATACTATAACTGCGTAATGGATGCGGCCTGGAGGGACACATTCGGCATTCCATCAACCAGCTTGACAATAAACAAACTGAATAATGAAGCGGCGTGCCCCACTTGGTGTGTGTAAGGGCTGTAAATATTCAATAACTACAACTACAAATCGAGTCCCATGGCTGCATGTTAAACAGGTCTGATAGGGTGTGCGCGCTTTCTTCTCATTTCTGAAGAATTTATCAAGCTTGCCTAGTTTTGTAGGTCGTCCCAAATCGTCTCACCCACCTCTTTTTTTTTTTTTTAGTCTAAATCTGGGTCGCGGGTACAGAAGAGTGAATGGGGGGTAATTGTCTGGGCCTCTATTCACCTTGAGATGGCCGATGTGAGTGAATGCGAGTCTCTCCCGTCTCGCCGTACCGGGACAGATGGCCAGGAAATGAGCCCTAAATCAAAACAAGACGACCACCGTTTGACAGAAATCATCACATAAACGCGTCACCTCTTTTAAATCATACAAAAGATGAACATCACGCGCTCCGCCATTTCCTCCGGCATTTAAATTTGCGGAGAAGCCGCATAAATAATAATCAACATGCTTCACGGAGGTGAATGAAACCTTTTTTGCGTGCTAACCCGGAGCAGGTGAATTGCTTCTTTAGCGCTACCAAGGTCATAACCAGAGAGATAGCATTTTTTGCTGAGGACAGCACTATAGCTGGGAGTTATAATCATCAAACATAGAAATAAATTTCCGGGAAGAGGTGCGGCTTGAATCGACTGCGCGGCAGAGGATCGATGGTGCGATGGTTCTCAGAACAAGTTTCTTCAGATTTTATCACCTCACACAATGGATGAAACTCTAAGTCTATGACCGAGGCAGTCATTCCTATTACTCTGTTTAGCTGCACCAAACTGTCTAAGGAAAACAGTAAGTAAATCTCTTCATAATGGAAAATGCTAATATAAGGAGCGTAAGCTGAGGCACTGAAATACCTTTAAACATCTGACAGAAATCTGAATGCAGTCTTTGGATAACATCTGGCTGTAAACTGTCCATGTCCTGTCATTGGGACACAGTCTACTGCCCAGAGACAGAACCCCATTCAGTCTCTTATACTAGTAAAAGAATGCTCATTCCTTCCTCGTGACTCATACACATTTCAAAGGGCAGGTAAGGGGACACAAAAAGAACTTCAAGTCAATTTCAATGGCCAAACATCCATTTTGTGATATTCCTGAGAGAAGGAAAAACTGCGTGAGGGGAAAAACTTGGGCTTGATTTTAATATTTCTTCCAATCGTTAAAAATGAATAAAATAAATATTCTTTCAATCCAATTATGTCCTGACTCCTGGAAATAGCTACACCAATTCAACGTACTCAATTCAGTGCAGTTGAATTGTCATTTGTAAGTAGATATCTGCGAAAGATATCTATCTTGGTATCCGTCTTCAAAGAGATGAATGCAGAACACTTCATTTACACAGCAAGTCAATCACTCTGACTGAAGGCGCCAGCATTGAATCATATTGCTAAAAGTGTGTCACTACTTTTATTAGAACGATGCCAGCTGTGGTCGCTTGCCATGTATAGCAACAACACTAAAACAATTTGACTTGCTAAACAGTAGAGGAACACAGAATATGGGCATTTGATGGATGAACAGGCTGGTTTCATCAAACGGAGGCGCTGTTCATTGGCCCCTCCGCCGTGACCCCATTGGATTTGATGACACAGATAGCGGGGGAGTGGTGGGGGTTGGTGTGTTCATGGCTGATAAGGCGGACTGGGCGCCGGATCTGCGATAGCAGCAGACAGACTTATCTAGATGGTGCGAGAGATCGCTTTTCCAAGCCCGAGCCCTATCACACTCCATGGAACCTCCGGAGTGATTTGAAGCCCAAGTTGACGTATCTGACTGATAGGCACCCGCAGAATTCTATATATATATATATGTTGTTGTTTTTTTCAACCAAAACCAATTTCCCACTCTGACACGTAGATACAAGGAAAAGTAATGGGGTTGGAATCACGTGTGCATATCCCTGGGCAGACAGTCAAATCTCAATCCAGTTTTGACCGTCATTGCTTGAGAAGCGTGATTTGACTCAAGCCTGCCCGTGGAGCCCATCAATATTCTTTACCCCCCCCCCTTCCCTAAACACTGCCCCTCCTCACCCATGGTGCCTTGGGCTCACGCTGCTGTTCTAGTTGCGTCCAGATGGAGAGGTTGTTCACTAGCCATTGCGCGGGAACTTCTTAACATGCTGACGGCTGGTAACCCCGCTGTCTATTAGCATAACCTCTGCGTGGCGCAGAGGTTGGCGGCCCAACCAGACGGCAAACCCCTCCATTCTACCCACTTAATTTTCTTAGTGTTCTATACTAAAATCTGCCCTTTTCCCTCTTTTCCTTTTTGTACTGCCGGCCTGAGCAAGCTGCAATACCGCACAGAGGTATCGGGGTAAATTTCAGAAAGAGAGTTAACTTACCATGTAACCAACACCCGTCCTCTCAGGTAGTCAGCTGCAAGGTGAGATTGCAATCTCTTTAACAATCTCAAAAGAGCTCAGGACGGATCGTTTTTTTGCTCGAGTGTCACCTCTCGTAAGCTTTCTTAGGTGTAATCGCTACCCGTGCGCTTTCTGAAGAGGTGTTAGCAGCAGCAGACACAACACGAGGGAGCAACGGCCACGGAAAACCAATCAGATCCCAAATATTGTCCCTTCGCTAGGATATTCTCCACAGAAAAAGTCTTGTCAACGTTTTGTCTTCACGTACCAAAGAGAGATGGTCCTACCATGGAGGAGGGTGGGACCAGCATCCAAGCATAAAATGGAGAATTTCTTGACTAGAGTGGAAAATTCAGCTGTGGGGAAAACTAAGGGGCGAATTCACAAAAAGGATTGCACAGCTTTTGCGCAAATAAGCGAAAGCGTCTAATTCACAAAGCACCCGCAAACGGTGAAATGCACCACTAACTGCGCTGCAACGCCCGGTGCGCCGGTACTACTTACAAATATTTAAATTAGGTAATATGCATTAATTTGGTGCAAAATTGACCCCTTTCTATGCACATGTCTGACGTGACACACTGATGTACCCTAACCCGCACAGATTATTTCCTTTGCCACACGGATAATAGTGATCAGACGCAAAACAAGGGCAAATTGCGCTGTCACATCATTAGAACAATGTCTTTTGTGACTCGGACGCTGAGACGGCGCAGATAGCGGGCGCAATTGATGTGCAATGCATGGTCCTATTAGTGGCTGCAATCCATTCTTTGGGAATTCACCCTTAATACTTTCTCTGTCCTTGGTCCTAGTTTGCCTCATTCAAACTTCCCTGCACTGTGGCGTAAGAAAATCGGCCCTCGTGTTATGACTTGGCGAGGTCGGTCAGGAACATTTAAGTGAGATCCATATGGAGTTTCGAATGAACATTTAAAGTGGTCTTCGGCAGAATTTTTTCATCTTTCCGTCATTATCCCGAGCTGTGTTGCTTACATTCCGACAGGAAGGAAGGAGTTTTTTTCTTTTCATTTCTAATTCTCTGGAAAGTGCAGCGTGTATGTTGGCCCGGACAAAGGGGACATCTGTTGCTCCTGTGTCTGCGATGAACGCCTTAAGCGTGTCGCATGTCCAAATGGACATTTATGTAGGCCTAATGTCCTCGCTCCTCAAAGCCTGAAGCATCTGCTCTTTATTGGTTTTCTTGGTTTTGACCATTTTGACCATTTTCCCCAATTCAAATAATCTGCCTCCCTCCCCCGTACTTTCCTTTTTTTTTTTCCAAGAGCATGATGGCTCATGCATTCCAATGTTCGGGGTCACCAGAGGAGGCAAAGTGTCAGAGCTGAGTGTCTACCACATGTGCTCGTCTCTTGGCTGTCACAGGCTGCAATGAAATAAAAGAATTGAAGAACCTCTCTCTCTCTCTCTCTCTCTTTATTTCCTCTCCTCTGTCCCATTAGCATTAGAGGACTATCAAAAACCATCTGGGACCTGGGGGGGTCCCTGTTCTATGGTGATGACTAATTTGCCCGGGCCTTTCTCTTGGAAAATGATGGAGAATGGAATAGGAAGTCGCTTTCATGACGATGTTGTGTGTAGGGCGGATGCATGCGGCTGTCTCTTCTCCAACCTCAAAAAGCAGCTAAAGCATGAGGTCATATGAGAAAATGAGGCAAATCAAGTCTAAATCTTTCAGCCCTAAACCAGGGGGGATTCAAAGATTGAAGGATGTTGAAAAGTGTCTCATAGCGCAAATGTGCGTTCATCTCCAGTCCAGGGTCTTTTCATATAAAGAGCCTCAAAAAATTGTTATGTATTCCATTTGAAAACAAGCAAACAACAACAACAAAAACGGTTAACGTTCTGGAAGGCATTGGTCTACAGAATGACACCCATTGTCTTAGAGAGTGGATGTTATATAGTTTGCAGATGTTGAACCATGACCCTCCGGCAATGTTTTTTATCTTCGAATATACAGTAGAGCTTTCCAGAACAGATAGCTCGATGTCTCTAAGCCATTCCGAAACCACGACAAATAACACAGAATCCACTCTACCATCACCAGACCTGCACTGTCTGTGTCATGAACTACTTATTCATGGCTTCTTTGTTGGACCATCTGGCCCACAGGTGGTCATATCCACCAGGCAGAGTACTTCAGGTGGAATCACCCAAAAATCCTGTCGAACTATAAATTATCACAGATCTTTGCCAAAGTGAATTTCAGTGAATAAACTCAAAAAGCACAAGTGGCGAAAAAAAGCCCTGTTCCGGAAAACTCCCAATGCCGGCTGGCGCTCGGTTATGTGTGGAAGTTGAGGTTTTTTGAATTCGGTCGAAACAAAATTCCCCGCTGGCCTGTCGAGCCTTGCTCCCCCAGTAACACAGTTATTGCCACCCGGTTGGAAGCAAAGTGGGGTTAAATACAGTCACCGTCTCAATGAGCATTGTCAGGGTGTGTGTGTGTGTCTGTTGGGGTGCAGGGTTGATGTTGGAGGAAGGGGGTTGTGGGATAACAGCTGTCCAAACAAAGGCCCATTTCCCACTCATCTCAGCGGCGGGTGTCATCCTCACCAGATACTCTACTGCGTGCATAATAGCATGATAAAACATTAACGTCCACGCTGCCCCGCTGCATGGGCTCAGAGTGAATGAGACAGCACACTCCACTCAGTGTCTTGTATCAACAGGGGAGGGGTGGAGGATACAACATTCAAACACTGTGCACGTCAGAAAGTCCAAAACATACCATTACGCTGGCTAAAACAGTGGACAGGCGGCCTCTTTAATTGGCAGCGCATCTTCTCCTCCACAAGTTCCACAATTACCGTCCAAGAGACCTGGCCCTGGTATCCTGTGGGTCTCCTCCCTCGCACACCCCACCCCCGAATGTCCTGAACACCCTCCCACTTCTCTGACTCTCTCCCATCTCGCCATCTCTCGTTGCCTTGTAAGCTGTCTCGCAGCTGTCTCTCCCTCTTGGACGTGGTCTCGCTCCCTCCCTCCAACAGATCGACGACCCGTCTTGGACCCTGGTCAATGCATGCTTCTAAAAGCCAGTTACTGTGTGACTCGTGTCACTGAAGCTGTCAGTTCACAGCCAATCAACCAATCAGTCGGTCGACCGGTCAGTCGGTTGACCGGCCAGTCGGTCGACTAATCAGTCGGTCAGTCAGCAGTGTATGAAGCTGCAAGCTGGCAGAGAAAAGTAGCAGCATCTAATGCACAGCAGCTGTGTGTCTCCCGGGCTACCAAGCCTGCTGTCTGCTGGCACCGGACACACACACACACGCACGCGCGCACACACACACACACACACACACACACACACACACACACACACACACACACTTCCAGCAGTCTCCTTTGTGGCGTGGCAGCAGGTAATAGAGGAGACGAC
>OMKR01062574.1:1903-14927 GCA_900302355.1 Cyttopsis rosea
AATAAAAGCAGCAGAATGTAGAAACATCTGAAATCTCTGACCTCCTGCTCAAACTGCCCTGGACCAAACTGGACTGGACAGAGATTAACTTATCTGGACTGGACGAGCTGGACCGAGCTAAACTAGATTGAACTGGATCAATCTGGACTGAACTGGAACAAGCTGAACTGGATCAAACTGGACTGGACAGAGCTGAACTGAACTGGACTGGACTGAACTGGACCAAACTGGACAGAGCAGAACTGAACTGAACTGGTCCAATCTGGAACAGACTGGACTGAACTGAGCTGAGCTGAACTGGACCAGACTGCAACAAGCTGAACTGGACCAAACTGGACTGGACAGAGCTGAACTGAACTAGACTGGACTGAACTAGACCAAACTGGACAGAGCACAACTGGACTGAACTGGACTGAACTGGACCAGACTGGACCGAACTAAACTAGACCAAACTGGACTGGACATAGCTGAACTGGACTGAACTGGCCTGGACTGAACAGAACTGGACCAAGCTGATTCCGTCTAACTGGTCACTATGGGGGATTTGAGGCATTACCCCCAAGGTCCAGATCTCCTGCCAGTGAAGTTGGTCCAAACCCTCCGCTGAGCCTCCACCTGCTAGAGCACCAGGTGGAGGTGACGGCGCCCCCTGTGGTCAGAACTCCACTTTGCAGGCGGGGAAGGAGTCGTCCTGCATGGCCACGGTGCTGTTGCTGCCCAGCACCGTCAGCTCCAGCTCCTTCTGCCGCCCGTGCGTCTCCTGGTACCACCGGTGCATCGCCAGGGACTCGAAGGTGGGGATCAGGGTCACCTGCAGAGAAGGAACATTGAGGGTCACCTGGAGAGAAGGAAAGTCCAGAAAAGGACAGAACAACCCTCACCGGGAGGAGATGAGGTCTGGACGCAAAAATACAATTCAATTACAAATCACAGGGTGGATCGTCCGCCAACTTCCAACCAGAACCAAGGTCCAACCAGAACCAAGGTCCAACCAGAACCAAGGTCCAACCAGAACCAAGGTCCAATCAGAACCAACCTCCAACCAGAACCAAGGTCCTATCAGATCCAAGGTCCTATCAGATCCAAGGTCCCCAGTCCGCTTTTTGAGTACCACATTGAAACTGGTGCTTCGAGATTTCTAGAACTTCTAGAAGTTCCGGATTTTAATGTCGTTTTAGTGTAGTAATATAGTATTTTAATATAACATAGTACAGTAATATAACATAGTGTAGTAATACAGTATTGTAATATAACATTACTACATTACATTACTACTGTAAATCCTGGAACATTGTTTTTGTGGATAACTTCACCTCTTTTCTGAACTGCTCAGAACTTTTTAAGCATGATTCATAGCTCACACGCCAAAGAGGCTCACATCTTCTATCCATGAACATCGAACTGGCCCTCCTCTCATGTAAGTCTCTCTGACTCCCCCACTGCCCCACCCCACCCCTGACCAACCTGTCTCCCGCAATTTATCGATTTTTTATAACTCTTGTCAATCATCTGTACAAACTACGATTACATTGATATTGTTGGTGGTTTTAATGTACACATTGATACTGCAACAGACTCTAAAGTGCTGGAGTTCATGCAGCTTCTTAACTCCATGGACTATAAACAGCGTGTAAACGGACCAGCTCACAATAAGGGTCATACACTGGATTTAGTCATTAGTAAAGGTCTAAGGGTTGATATATCCTCTGTTGATGACCTACAGCAGCTCTTTCTGACCATTACTGTGTTTTCTTCTCCGTAACAATGCCTAAGATTCATTGCACTACCGAGCAGGCTGTTAAATGTTATATTACCCCTGAATTAACCAAGACTGATGCAATTCTGGATGTTGTGAACCATTCTTTGTTTATTGGTGTTTTTCCCACAGCTCTAAAACCCGCTATAATATACTGCTTAAGAAAAACAACCTAGAAAAATTACAGGCCAATCTCAAACCTTCCGTTTTTAAGTAACATTTTAGAGAGGTTGTTTGTTAAACAGCTAAACTCCCACCTTAATATGAACTCTGTCTTTGAACAATTTCAATCTGGTTTCCGGGCCTACCATAGTACCGAGATAGCCCTAGTTGTTAATGATCCCAGGATCAACCTGGACAACAATGACATCTCTGTGTTAGTCCTTTTAGATCTCAGTGCAGCTTTTGATACTGTCGACTGATATGGTCTACCCTGCGCTAGGCACACTTCAACTAGTGAAAAATGCCGCTGCACGATTACTGACAAAGACCAGCAGGAGAGCACACATTACCCCTCTAAAACCGCTTCATTGGCTACCTGTGTGTTTTAGAGTTGATTTTAAGATTATTATATATATCTCCGATATGCTTCTAAGTTATGAGCCGAGTAGATCACTCAGGTCCGCTGGTACCGACTACTGGTTGTTCCGAGGATGAGGACCAAGACGTATGCAGAGGCAGCTTTTAGTGTTTATGGTCCTGGTCAGATTTCTTTATTTTTATATTTTATTTTATATTTTATTTATTTTCATGTCATATAGTGTAGTCATATAGTGTAGTCATATAGTATATTATTATAGTATAGTCATATAGTGTAGTAATACATTAGTAATAGAATACTAATCTAGGTGTTTTCTTTCTAGCTAATATAACTAACCAACTACTGCGCACATCAGAAGGTCCTGAAGGAAATAACTCATCAGATTAACCCAGATTAACCCTGAAGCCGTAAACAGTAGCCTTAAAACACAAAGTGCACTGAACCATGTGACCAGCACCTCTCCTCACAACCCCTTAATAATCACTTCATAAAGCCTTAACATAATAACTTAATCCGAGGTAAAACACTGCTAGTAACAGACCTGGAGTTGTGGCCAGGCGGCTTTGCCCTCCAGCAAGGCGTCTAGGATGCTTCGTAAGACCTGCTCCTTCCCAGGATCCTCTCCACTGATGATGTAGCAGGACGACCGCAGCCGCTGGAAGAACTGCACATCGACGGTGGTGAAGGCGGAGCCAGAGGGCAGGTAGGCCAGGTCCAGGTAGACCACAGAGCCACTGCAGACCCCGGAGCTGCTTCTGGAACCTGAGAAACAGAGAGAGTGGAACCCTCAGACCTAACACTGCACACTGATGCTGAGCTTGAACCTGGACCTCTGACAGGACCTGACAAGAAATACGTAGTATTTGTAATAGTATGCATTTCTTATCCAGGTCAGCGCAGCAGATGCTGACTATAGAGTTTCAACTTGGCTAGGTAGTTCAGCGGTTTCAGCCTTTAGCCTGACAGTAGGAAAGTGCATTCCATGATGAATCCTCCAGTAGTCACCAATCCTCAATGCTCACAAATTCTGCCCTAAATTTGCCTTCAAAATGACTTTTGTAGAATCAGCTACACAGACAAGTGATTTCACTGAAAAAAGATTTCAGTTCATTTTACAGCCAAGTTTCTCTAAAAGTTGTGTTTGATTGGCTTTCAATATTTCTGTATTTAATAATTGTCTGGCATGCTCTATGTCCATTCTGATTTCTGCCTACCTGTGGACACAGGCTTTGCTGCCGCCGGGGTGGATCCAGTCCCTGAGCTCCAGGTGGAAGGCCTGGTGTCCAGGTTGGACGTAGTCTTCAACAGCCCAGAAGCGCTGCCAGCCTTCATCTTTTCAGACTGGCCAGAAGAGAAGCCAGACGCCCCCTTGTGGGGAATGGCAGAGGCTTTCTTACTTTTAGCAGCTGTGCTCTTTGGGTTCTTGGATGAAGCCTCTGCATCTGTATCTGCCATGCAGGCTCCCGGTTGAGGTGGCAAGGGGGGCAGGTCCTTAACTGGGGCCGGGGGAGGGTCCTGAGAGGGATGCTGCCCCACCACGGGAGAGAAGTTAGAACTGGGATGCTCATGTGACTTTTGGGGAGGGAAAAAATTACTGGAGTCTTCATCAGAGTCAATGTCCAGACTGATCGAAGGACAGTCCTCTGTTGCAGGAGGAACATCAGAGTCCGTGGCAGTAGGGAACGAGTCGCTGACCGATGCGGTCTCCTGGCTGTCACCTTGGGAGTGGCGGCTGCTGATGGAACCTTCTTGGGAGCTCGGTGAAGCCAAGCCGGGGCTCGCACCCTGCTGATGGTTCCCTGGTGATCTGGGGTGTTGGAACTCACAGGGGGAAACAAGACAGAGGTCTACGTCATGAGGAACATCTTGGACATCCGTCATTCCGTGGACGTATTTCTCCGCGCCGTCTCGAGGACACGCGCTGTGCGAGGTCTGCAGGGGTAAATTCATTCCCGTTGTCGAGTCCGAATCAGTCAAATGTCCGTTGGAACGGGGTCGGACATCCCCCCCCAGGCAGCTCAGCTCAGAGCTCTTACAGGACCCTCCCCGGTGGTAGTCTTCAAAGCCCAGGCTGGGAATTCCGGCCCCAAGGCTGCTGTCGTCGCCTGAACTTTGAATGTCCTCTGCAGAGGACTGATGAAAAGGTGTGTGACCTGCACTATTAGGAGCAGAGTCTGCAGGAGAAAGCAGCTCCACAGACCTTTCATCGGAGCTACCGCGGTCATCTGGTCCGGTCTTTAAGGCCCCTTCAAGCAACCGGTACTCAGTTGGAGTAAGATCAAAGTTAACACTGTGCTCACTTTTTGGAGTTTTGGCTAAAGGTGGGGCGGCTTGGACAGCTTGCTCTGGTTGCGGGACAAGATCCAAACAGTGGGACTTCTCTGCACCTTCCTCTGCTTGGTGATTCTGACCGGTTCTCACCACATCGGTCTTTGGGGTTTGACCGGCATTCTTGTTGTCGTTCTCAAATCCGAGGGTTTTAAACTCCGATGACAGGTCCTCAGGGGTGGACATCTTGGAATAGTGAGGGCTCTGACTATCCTTCTCCTTCAAACCTGCCTTGGCTTTTGTGCCTTTCTTTAAAACGTCTTTCTTAAGAAGGCCTCCATCTTTCTTTACAGTTCCATTCTTAGCTGCCGCTTTTTTTGCTTCAATGTTTGCCATTAATGCTGTGCTCGTAGTTCCACCCGAGGGTTTCTTAACTTCCTTTACAGTCAATCTGGTGGTTTTCTTCTCCTCTGCTTTAATCTCCTTCATCTTGGTCTCCTTCTTTGGGTCACTTTTAACTTCTTTCTTTGGTTTTGCG
The DNA here is from genome assembly GCA_900302355.1 of Cyttopsis rosea. Taxonomy (NCBI): domain Eukaryota; kingdom Metazoa; phylum Chordata; class Actinopteri; order Zeiformes; family Parazenidae; genus Cyttopsis; species Cyttopsis rosea. The sequence continues at coordinate 7,007 of OMKR01062574.1, forward strand.
ATTTGAAGTTCCTTCTTTAAGGATTCTTTACCCTTCTCTACAAAATCCTCTCTCTTTTTCTCTCCATTCTCCTCTTTCTTGATGCCAACAGGGACTTTCTCATTCTTCTTCTTCACTTCCCTTTTCTCTTCTTTCAGCGGGTCTTTCTTTGGAGCTAGTTTCTCAGCCGCTTTTGGGGGCCTGAGCTTGGCTTCAACAAGCAGCTTGGACTTCTCTTCCCTGTCCTTCCCCTCTTTAGAAGCAGAATCTCCGACTGCCTTTGGCTTTGCTTTGACATCCTGCTTCTTTACTTCTCCTCTTGCCACTTTGTCCTTTAGCAAGGCACTACTGGGCCTGGACTCTTTTGGCTGCGACTTCAGACTTTCCCGACTCTCTGCTCGTTTTGGTTGTTTATCATTTTTAGATGCTTCTAGATCCCTCATACACACCACTGGCTGTTTTAGAAAATCTAGATGTTTTAGTTTTTCAAGTCCCTCCAAAATCTTGGCCTGTGGGGTGCAGCCAGGGAAAAGCACTCGGACAATCTTGTCCTGAGGACTGGAGGGATGCCAGACCAGTAGGGCACAAATGGAAACTAGACATTGTAGGGGAAGGTCTGACTCTGAGCTATTCGTATTTGGTCCATTTCTTGGCCAGATCTGCATCAAAGCCTCGAGATCTTTACCGTCTTTAACTGGATTCAGAGTGTACAGCTCTAGTCTACCTACTCCCATCTTCTGGAACAGGATAAGGGGTTCAATAGTTGGTCCACTGGATCGACTGAGTGCTTCAGGTTTGATTGTCAACTTTTCCAAAATCTGAAGTGAAAGTGCTGCCTGGTCAGAGCTACGTAGCTCCTTGGAATCTCTTTTGAGAGCCTTGAGTCTTTCTGGGGCATTTAGGAACACAACTCCAATTTCTGGAGAAATTTGATTTTTCATCCAGTCTGTGGAAGCATTTGCTCCTGCCGATTGATCTCCTTCCAGCTCTGCTGCTTTCCTCAGCAGGAGACTGTTGAATCCTGGGAGATTGTCAACACCAATATGGGTAAGTAGTACAGAGTCGATTCTGTCCAGATGACGAACCAGCTTCCAGAAACAGGAGCGAGAATCAGAGCCGCCATTAACCAACATGTTAAAGCCATTAACAGCAAAGAAGGCAGAGTCTCCTCTTCCACCGGGGAAGACATAGCAGCATGCGTGGGACAGTTTGAGGAATCCTACGGTGCTGGGAGGCTCCAGGAGCTGAAAGGGTGATTCAGGCTCTAGTGACTCAGAGAGGTATTCTGTGAACTCCTGCAGACCTTCCATTTGTGGCAGGACTAATGAAGGGTTCGTTTTGATCTCTAGAAAGTCCTTCAGGCTGTGTGTTTCCAAGACAAAGTCCTTCCAAAGTCCAGAGTTGGGACAGCTCAGTGTGAGGCAAGCCTTAATAGATGTCTCAGACGAGCTCAACAGCTCTGAAATCTAATCAAACAGATAGAAAAATAACGTTTCATAAGTCAAGATAATTTGAAGGGAAAGGTATCTTAATGTTAGTTGAAGTTTTCTGCTCACCTCATCGTCGGTAAATATTTGGATAAGGTCATTGATGGAGAAGCAGCCTCTCTGTAAAACAATGTCTCCCGATTCCTCGGTGCACTGGCCAACCAGGACCAGGAGCTTGTGAGCCGAAACATCAGACACAAGCCGACGAACCTGTATTGGAAATGCACTTTACAATCATTTTTTATTCATGCACTGTGATTTGACTGAATAGTCCAGTCTAGGAAACATCTCAGAAGGTGTATTGTGCTGTGAATAAGATGAAGAAGATACATTTTTGATTATCTTATTGTACCTTCTGGACTACAAGGTCCTCTTATTAATATCAAATTTAGATTAGATTAGTCTATGTATGTATTCCAGCCTGTTGTCTTGGAGGATGAGATGGACCTTGTGGGGACATCTTAAGAATCTATGGTAAGTAGAGTCTAAATTAGGTACAGTCTATGTTAAATACAGTTTACGTTACTATTCAATGTTAACAGTCAGGCTGTATCCTAGAGGTGTCAGTACAGTCAGACTGTATCCTAGAGGTGTCAGTACAGTCAGGCTGTATCCTAGAGGTGTCAGTACAGTCAGACTGTATCCTAGAGGGGTCAGTACAGTCCGGCTGTATCCTAGAGGTGCGAGTACAGTCATACTGTGTCCTAGAGGTGTGAGTACAGTCAGACTGTATCCTAGAGGTGTCAGTACAGTCCGGCTGTATCCTAGAGGTGTGAGTACAGTCATACTGTATCCTAGAGGTGTCAGTACAGTCACACTGTATCCTAGAGGTGTGAGAACAGTCACACTGTATCCTAGAGGTGTGAGTACAGTCAGACTGTATCCTAGAGGTGCCAGTACAGTCACACTGTATCCTAGGTGTCAGTACAGCCAGGCTGTATCCTAGAGGTGCCAGTACAGTCACACTGCATCCTAGAGGTGTCAGTACAGCCAGGCTGTATCCTAGAGGTGCCAGTACAGTCACACTGTATCCTAGAAGTGTCAGTACAGTTAGACTGTACCCTAGAGGCGTCAGTACAGTCACACTGTATCCTAGAGGTGTCAGTAGTCAGGCTGTATCCTAGAAGTGTCAGTACAGTCACACTGTATCCTAGAGGTGTCAGTACAGTCAGACTGTATCTCGACAGTCAGTGGTTTTGTGTGAATCTCACCTCTGAGCAGACAAATTGTCGGTCGGCGTTCAGCACCACCTGGCTGTCCAGAACATCTCCCACGTGTTGTAGAGTCCTCTGGCCTGGAACCAGAGGGAGTGGTCAGTAAGACTCAATTTGAAACTCTGATCTGAAACATTGATCTGAAGCAGAAGCTGGTAGGAAAACAAGGTCAGTGAATGAATTTGGAAAGTGTGAAGCAGGAGCATCAACTGGAGAGGGTTGAAGAAAATGCAGACCAGATGAAGTTTCTCTGGGAGGAACCTGTGATGAGCTTCCAACTCCACAAAAGCTCCGTCAGTGAAGATGCAGGTTATCAGAGGTGACCAGCGACACTGAAGCATCTTGTCAGGTTGTAGCTCAGTAAGATGAGATGAGATATGATTAGATAAGGTAAGATAAGGAGTCATGAGCCAGTTTTTAAGTGTTTGGCGGTGTCGAAAGCAGGTGCTGGAGGCTGATCTATCGGTGGCATGGTGCTTGCACTGCTGCTTCACAGCAAGAAGGTCCTGGGTTAGATTCCCACCCGGGGCGCTGTTGGCACCGTGCTCCGGTGGGTTCTCCCAATCTCCCTTTCTGTGTGGAGTTTCCTCCATATAACATCGGTGAGGACCCTCACCAAAAACATGCCTCCTTCCCTCCCTCTCCACCTCAAGCTGATGTGTGGTGAGTGTTCTGGCGCAAAATGGCTGCCGTGCATCACCCAGGTGGGTGCGACACATTGGTGGTGGTTGAGGTGAGTTCCCCCCTTCACTGTGAAGTGCTTTGGGTTCCTTGAAAAGCGCTATATAAATGTAATCCATAATTATCTATCTATCTATCTATATATCTATCTATCACTGCCCAAGGTTCTGTCGATCTATCTATCTATCTATCAATCCTGGCCTGAGGTTCCATTTATCAATCTATCTATCAGTATCTATCTATCAGCCTGAGGTTCTCTCCTTCAGCGTAGGGATAGTGTGTTGTTTGGCTTCCATTATGCAGGACAGGGAAGCCAGTCTTCTTCTCCAAGCATGCAAATCCATTTTGTCATTTTTAATCTTTTTAAAATTTTTCATACTGATTTGAAAACAATGTGTATCAGACAGGAAGTAAACATAAGAACTGGGAGAGTGGTGTCTGCAGGGTGAACGCAGGGTGAACGCAGGCTGAGGAACATCATGCCTCGCTATTATTAGTAATGCTGTAATACTGGAACTTGTACTTCCTGTAACTAACTGCTACTGCCCATATTGGGCTCACTAGTTCACACAGTGCTACTGGTTTGCATAGTTCTACTAGTTAGCACAGTGCTACTAGATGTGAATTAGTGTACACAGATGTGTACATATGTATTATTTCATATCTCATTTTGTATCTCATTTTTGATCTTATATTGACTTTGTATCTTTCTAACGGCACTGTTTCTGCTGCTGTAATGCCTGAATTTCCCTCCAGGGATTAATAAGGTGTTGTCTTATCTTATCTTATTAATTTGATGTTTAACTCGATGGGCATTAATCATTTGCAGGAATTCAAACTACTGAGGTTTAGGTCTGTAATGAGGAGCTGGGTGTGTCTCTGAGGCTTCTGATGAGGTTCCTCAAGGTTCCTCAAACAGAAGGTTGTTTGTGTCGCTGGTCAGCTGAGCCACACACCAAAACCACAACCAGTCAAATGATGTTTGGCCGAGCAGCAGATTCACACTAGCCCATGGAACAGGGAAATGCAGTACTACTCTAGTACTACTCTAGTACTACTCCAGTACTACTCCAGTGCCGAAGGAAGAAGATCAGATAGTATTTTATTAATACCACCTCCAGAGTTTATCTTTCTGGATAGAACAGCTGACTGTTCAGCTCTTCTATCTCAGAAATGTTCTGTCTGTTCGGTACGTCACATGGCAGAGGTCACATGGCAGAGGTCACATGGCAGAGGTCACATGGCAGAGGTCAGAGGTTGGGGTTTCACTGTCTCTCGCATGGCTTTGTTAGGTGGTGTAGATGTGGGGTCCATTACCTGGGAGCTCCTCTGAGAAGAACGCTGAGTGTCGGGACACAAAGTGTTTGAGCTGCTGGTCCAGATCACAGCGGCTCAGATCCACGTCCCATGACCGGATCCCTGAGAGACACGTTAGGTGGGTTAAGAAGAGAAGGTTATACAGATATGATATGACCACCTGGGGTCATATCATATCATATCATATCATATTACACACATACAGTATATACACATATATACACACACACACACAATGGCTTAATCAACAGCTGTCAACAGCTTAATCAGCGATATTTGGATATTTATTTCAAACAAAAAATCTGAAATCTAGCTGCAGCGGAGCCGATCTAATTATGTGGTTAGACGCAGCAGATGCAGTTGCTTGGCGTTGCAGCTGCGTGGCGTTGCAGCTGCGTGGCGTTGCAGCTGCGTGGCGTTGCAGCTGCGTGGCGTTGCAGCTGCGTGGCGTTGCAGCGTGCACTGGGGGTCAGTACCCAGAGTCGCAGTGACTCCTCCATCCTGACGCATCGCAGCCGAGCTGAAGTAAACTCTGTGTATTATTAATACCCTGCAGAGCCTCCACCCAAAAGCATGCTCCCATTCCTATCGGTCTGTGTAAAATACATTATTTAGGTCCAAATTAGACGTGAAAGTCACTGATGCACATCAGCCCGAGAGGAGATCCATGAGCATCGTAAAAGGACGATCAGCCAAACATTAGATCAGCAGGATATACGGCCAAAAACAACAACATAATATTACATACAGTACATAATACTACTGAACTGAATTTGATGACATATCGTATCACCAGTGATGTGATGATACTTACATTATATTCTCAGATATTTCTTAAGAATAGATAACAACATTACCCTAACCCAAATCTGAGAATTATTCATATTCATTCAAATATGAATATCATTTAGTATTAGTTAATGAAAACCACTAAGGTTTGGCTAAAATTTTACTTGTTGTGTATGTCTTGAATAAACTACAGTTAACTGGTCAGCTGACCTGTTAACTCGACAGCCAGGACCAGACCAGTTCATTCATTCAACCTTACCTCTGGTGGGCCAGTTACTTTAAGCACAATCCTTCATTTTAACCTGGACACAATTCAAGTAAATGCAGCCACCAACACACATGTGGTCGGGTTAACCATAAGGAGTGGTATGACACTACTAGTAACTACTACTACTCCTGCCATGACTACTACAACAATAACTGCTTCTTTATTTACAGCAGTATAAGTTATGCCAGTAGTCATACTACCATAATTACTAGCCTCCTACTACCATAACCAGCAGTCTGGAAGCTTTATAACCAGAAAGTTTAACTTCTCTAACCAGAACTAACCCCTCTAGCAGTCTGAACATTATAACTACTTTATAAGTAGCAGGTTAACCTCTCTAACCAGAACTAACCTCTCTAGCAGTATGAACTTTATAACTACTTTATAACCAGCAGGGTTACCCTCTCAAACCAGGACTAACCTATCAGCCTGTCTTCATACCCAGATGGTTATACTGCTAATACTAGCAGTCTGAACTGATCATTTATAACTCCATAACCAGCAGGTTTAACCTCTCTAACCAGAACTAACCTATCGTGAAGTCTTTATAACCTTATAACTAGCAGTCTGAACTTTATAACTACTTTATAACTAGCGGGTTAACCTCTCTAACCAGGCCTAACCTCTCTAGTAGTCTGGACTTCATAACTATGTTATAACTTTATAACTAGCAGGTTAAGCCTCGCTTGTAGTCTGAACTGTTACTTATAATCGTATAACTAGCAGCCTTACCTTTATAACTACTTGAAGTAGTTACAAAGGTGATACTGCTAGTTATAAGATTATAAAGGTTAACCTCTCCAACTAGAACTAACCTCTCTAGCAGTCTGGACTTCATAACTACTTTATACCTTTATAACTAGCAGTTTAAGCCTCTCTAGTAGTCTGGACCGTTACTTTATAATCATATAACTAGCAGTCTTAACTTTAAAACTACTTTATAACTAGCGGGTTAACCTCTCCACCTCACCAGACCTAACCCCTCTAACAGTCTGGACTTCATAACTACTTTTTAACTAGCAGGTTAACCTCTCTAAGCAGAACTAACCTCTCTAGCAGTCTGGAGCTTATAACTACGTTTTAACTAGCAGGTTACCCTCTTTAACCAGGACTAACCTCTCTAGCAGTCTGGACATTATAACTACATTTTAACTAGCAGGCTACTAACCTCTCTAGTAGTCTGGATTCATCACTACTTTATAACTAGCACGTTAACCTCTAGTAGTCTGGACCGTTACTTTATAATCAGTCTTAACTTTATAATTACTTTAACCTCAGGTTAACCTCTCTAACCAGGACTAACCTCTCTAACAGTCGGGACTTTATAACTACTTTTTAACTAGCAGGTTACCCTCTCTAACCAGGACTAACCTCTCTAGTAGTCTGGACGCATCACTACTTTATAACTATATAACTAGCAGGTTAACCTCTCTAGTAGTCTGGACTCATCACTACTTTATACCTTTATAACTAGCAGGTTATCCTCTCTAATCAGGACTAACCTCTCTAACAGTCTGGACTTTATAACTACTTTTTAACTAGCAGGTTAAGCTCTCTAACCAGGACTAACCTCTCTAGTAGTCTGGACGCATCACTACTTTATAACTATATAACTAGCAGGTTAACCTCTCTAGTAGTCTGGACTCGTCACTACTTTATAACTTTATAACTAGCAGGTTAACCTCTCTAGTAGTCTGGACTCGTCACTACTTTATAACTTTATAACTAGCAGGTTAACCTCTCTAGTAGTCTGGATTCATCACTACTTTATAACTATATAACTAGCAGGTTAACCTCTCTAGTAGTCTGGACTCGTCACTACTTTATAACTAGCAGGTTAACCTCTCTAGTAGTCTGGACTCATCACTACTTTATAACTAGCAGGTTAACCTCTCTAGTAGTCTGGACTCATCACTACTTTATAACCTTATAACTAGCAGGTTAACCTCTCTAGTCGTCTGGACTCATCACTACTTTATAACTTTATAACTAGCAGGTTAACCTCTCTAGTAGTCTGGACTCATCACTACTTTATAACCTTATAACTAGCAGGTTAACCTCTCTAGTAGTCTGAACTCATCACTACTTTATAACTAGCAGGTTAACCTCTCTAGTAGTCTGGACTCATCACTACTTTATAACCTTATAACTAGCAGGTTAACCTCTCTAGTAGTCTGGACTGTTAC
>OMKR01062588.1:0-14352 GCA_900302355.1 Cyttopsis rosea
CTAATATCAGACAGAATAATCAACTCCGTCTCCATCTTCAGTCTTAGATTGCCTCCGGTCTAATCCATTTCCGTGGGGGAGGGGGATTCGATTTGTGTCCACCTGAATCTGACGCCATTTTAAGTCGACACTGATGCGTAGCCGTGCCAACATATCTGATCTGCCGGGGTTTTAAGAGCGGAGCGGAGCGAAGTAAAAACAAAAAAGTAAGTCATTTGTACTTTTAATGGATTTAGAGCAGCCTCCATAGCAGCGTCTATCTTGTCGGCCGCCATTGCTGTTATTACTCCTCCAACGTTATTACTCCTAGTCCCGCCCGTGGTGCTGATTGGCGAATCGTTAGTCCCCCCGCGGCGCTCATTGGACCGAACGTTTTTTCGACCGAGAAATCGCTGTTTCATGTCATGATGCCAGACCATCAGTCAGATGATCCGTTCACTCGGTGGAGTGGGCGGGTTCAAAGGTCTGGACCCAGGCAAGAAAGGGATTGAACTCACCGATAACTTCGAGGATTCCCATCACCACCAGCGCCCAAACATTCCACTGTATTGCAACCAAGTGAGCCGTAGTTTGAAGAAACTAACCTTAAATTCTGTTGCACAACTACATTACAGTTTATATCACACCTTCTAGATAGATAGATAGATAGATAGATAGATAGATAGATAGATAGACAGATAGATAGATAGATAGATAGATAGATAGATAGATAGATAGATAGATAGATAGATAGATAGATAGATAGATAGATAGATAGATAGATAACTGGAATCATCTGAGCCTAACATGCATAGATATTGATGTTTGAATTTCATGAAAGAATAAATTAAATAGGTTTGCTAAAAAAATTGGTGGTGGAAATTTGGTGGAGGTGGAAAATTCCAGGTCCAGAAAGAAAAAATCCTGCCATGATTTTGCTTCAGCCATGCAACAATCCAGCTGATTTCACTCTTTATTTGATGGATTATTTGGTTGATGCCGATTAGCAAATGACATATTATATTTTTAAATTTCGTACTATTGTGTACATATATTCATCCCATACCTTCCATCTATATGTACAGTATACTTATATCTTATACCCATAGCCATATCAGCAACCATACTGACCACTTAGCCATAGCTAAGCTTTTAACTTAACATATCTTAATTTAACTTATCCTAACTGTTGTATATTCTGTACATTTTTAGTATATTTGGCTATTTTCTTTGCATATTTGGCTATTTTTGTTTATTGATTCATGAGTTGATTGATAAAGTGTTCGTCTTATCCTAAATCCACATGGGTGACTCAAGATCCCCGGGCGGAATTTTCACTTTCTGAAGCCAGATTTTTCCAACCTTTGCTTACAACCCAAACAATTCCGAACACTTCCCCGAACTGCTCGTCTCATCAAAGAAGAACGGTACAGAGAAGGAAAAAAAAAAGACAAGTTTAGGCAACGGACACAGGTTTACCCAATGTGGTAAATATCACGCTTCAGGCTCCCATCGCTCTTCCCATCACAGTGATGGGGAGAGCTGCTCCCAAGGTTTGGAGTGAAAAAAGTGAAACTGAAGACGGAGGGTGAGAATTAACTTGCTCGCTCGGCGGGGACCGGTTTGTTTTCCAGGCAGTCGGCCAGGACAGGCGCCGGCGTTTAAACCCCTGTGCGCACATCACGCACGTCTCTGTTCTGCAGGTGGTATTCCATGAAACTTCATGTATCCCCCCCTCCCCCTCCTGAGATTATTTTCATATCGGAGTTGCCGACCACATTTTGTTTTTGTCGTTTTCTTAAGTCCGCACTTTGTCTCCGAGCATCCGTACCGGTAGAGACTTTTTCCAACGATGTCGCCAAGGAAACGGCCCGATACTCAGACGACCATAAATAGTCATGGAGGCACATTTCCCACCTGACTGACAGGGGCGATGTAATGCAGCGCAGCATGCATAATTAAAAAGGTGCTGTATACTCATTCCGAGCTGTTGAGTCTGCTGTTTTGCCAAAGCTGTTTTTTTTGTCTCTCCCTCTCTTACTCTTTCCCTCTCTCCCCTGTCTTTGCTCACGTATACTCTCCACTGAAGCCTGTCCCCTATGGGTATGTGGGAAGAAAGACAGACAGAGACAGAGAGAGAGATAGAGAGAGAGAGAGAGAGAGAGAGAGAGAGAGAGAGAGAGAGCTTGTGAATGGTTGTTGGTTGTTTTTTCCTGGTGGCCACTTTTAGATGTGTTCAAAATAAACAGCATTGGCTCCGCAGGCCTCCAGCTGGGGTGCACCGTCTTTTTCGTCTTTGTTTGCTGCACAAGTTGTTTTTTCCGAATCAGGTGAGGACTCCAGCGTAGCGGAGGCATGAAAGGAAAAGAAACGATGAAATCACTGATTGACTGATGAAGATATAGACAGACAGTAGGAATAGATGGATGGATGGATAGTTAGATGGATGGATGATACACGGGTAGATGGATAGTTGGATGGATAGATGACTGGATGGATGGATGAATGATAGATGATAGATGGATAGTTAGATGGATAGATGACTAGATGGATGGATGGATGATAGATGGATAGATGGATAGTTGGATGGATAGATGACTGGATGGATGATGGATGATAGATGGATAGATGGAATGATGGAGGGATGGATGGGTGGATTGATAGTTAGATGGATGGATGATAGATGGATAGTTGGATGGATGACTGGATGGATGGATGATAGATGGATAGATGGATAGTTGGATGGATAGTTAGATGGATGGATAGATAGTTAGATGGTGGATGGATAGATGATAGATCTGTGGATGGATAGTTAGATGGATAGATGATAGATCTGTGGATGGATAGTTAGATGGATAGATGATAAATGGGTAAATGGATGAGGGATAATTAGATGGATGGATGGATAGATGGGTGGATGGATGGATATATGCATCCATCTATCTAACTATCCATCCTACCCATCTAACTATTCATCCATCTAACTATCCATCGACCAATCTATCATCCTATCCATCTAACTATCCATCTATCATCCATCCATCCATCATCTAACTATCCCTCCATCTAACTACCTCTACAGCATGGATAGAAAGCAAGGAAAACATTATTTATGAAGCAAATTCCCATCAACACAAAGTACAATGTGCTGCACAGAGGAGAAAACCCAACTTTAAAAGCATATCCACATTAATAAATAAACACATGAATAATGTATAAATACATGAAAAACATAGATGCACAAATATGTTCTAATACATGCATGAGCAAAATAAAAACAACAAACAGAAAAGCAAAATGAATCAAATACAGATGAAATATGAAAGATTTTTTAGTTAGATAGATAGATAGATAGATAGATAGATAGATAGATAGATAGATAGATAGATAGATAGATAGATAGATGGATGGATGGATGGATAGATAGATGCTTCCAATAATCACAGGATGTGATTCAAATCTCCTCGCAGATAATTCCGGGGCTGCATTCAGAACAGATGGTTGGATACGGATGGATGATGGATGGATATAGATAGATAGATGAGTGACTGAGAAGAAAACAACAACAATATAGACAAATGGAGCGACCGCCAGACTGCACCTGGGATGCTGCGGTACACGGGTCAGAGCTCACCATAACGACGGCACCTCCAAAAAATATATAAAAGAAAGAAAAAAAAAAAAAAAAAAAAAAAAAAAAAAAAAAAAAAAAAAAAACAACAAACAGGAACGTGCCGAGATCTTTGTATCGTTACAAAGGAGTGATGTTGTCGGGAGTGACATGGACACGCTTTGTCCTCGTTTTTTGCAAATTCCTGAAAATGTTTCCCTTTCCTGTTTTTTGGCCAAATCGAGGGAAATATTATATTCGGCGATTTCGTTTGAACGCACGATGCGTTTACATGAACAGTGAGTTTCATCGCCGCTCCAGCAGGTAAACACACTCTGGTTCAACTGGAGGAATTCACTGTTTCCAGAGATGGTTTTGCCGTGGGCCAACCAGCCAGGGACAACTGCCAGTTTGCCTGCTTTTTGGGGATACTGTATAAGTGGTGGTTTATGCATCCTGTAGGTTTTTGTATGTTGATAGATAGATAGATAGATAGATAGATAGATAGATAGATAGATAGATAGATAGATAGATAGATAGATAGATAGATGAAATCGAGATGGACACATCGCTCAGACGAAAATATTCTTTGTTTGTTTTATTACATGATAATAATGTTCACTTTTCACTAAGGCATTTTTCCTGTTTCGTTTATCACATTTTATTTTATTCATTCGTTTAGTCACTTATTCTTCTGATTTTACATAGATAGATAAATATGACAATATGGGACAAAATGTGAAATATACAACAAAACTCTCAGTTAACTGTACACAATAAAGAAATATGGCAACAAATTATAATAATAATGGAACAAAAGAGGGAGCAATTAAAGTGATATAAACCTGAAGAAATTGAAACCTGAAGAAATATTGCAGTGTCACAGCAGCTCACACCGAGAAAAGAGGCAATAATAATAACAAAGTGATAAAAATAATAAAAATAGATTAGAATGGCAATATGCAATAAACTAAGAATGACCTGGACAAATTGGCAATATATAATAAAGATCAAAATGAAGGAGGAGATGAAAAAATGTGAAAATATTCACGAAACATATACAATTAACAATAAACAATAGAAATAGAAAAATATACAATAAACCTAATGATGAAAAAGAAAGAAATATATGAAAATATTATTAATCATATGATATAATATATATATATATATATTACTGTGCAGACTGAAGGAATACATAGGTAAACAATCATCAGACATAGACACAATGTCTTTAATTGGCCCGCAGCTTCAATTTCCTCATAATATTTACGTCTCTGCAGCCTCATTTAATGTAATTTAATTGAATTCCACTGAAATCGGCATCGCGTTCCCTCCTCTTCTACGCGGTCGACCGTTTTCTTCCCCCCTTTCATAGACGATAAACGCTGGATTGGAGGGAGGGGAAGGGGAGGGCGGTGCGGTTCGAGGTCTGCGGGTAAAGACGCGTCGATGCGACGTTGTGCCAAATGTTTACAGGCGAGCTGACACAGTTAGGAGACGGAGATGAAGATGGAGAGAGAGGCGGAGAGAGAGAGAGAGGGAGGCCGGGATGGCGAGTCTGTCGAGTCTCTGCCGCGCTCTGGTAAAGAAGCGAGGGATGAGAACCAAATCTAGGTCATCGGCACTGATGCATCGCAAAGTGAACTTCAAACAAACCTGGGCCAGTGAGCGATGCATCCATCTCTATTTCATCTATCTATCTATCTATCTATCTATCTATCTATCTATCTATCTATCTATCTATCTATCTATCTATCTATCTATCATCCGACCTACCTACCTAAAATTCTAGATTCTAAAATTCGAATTTTTCAATATAGCATAAAAATGGGAATATTACAGAATATATAGATATATATATATATTTGGATAAATTATTTTAGTTGGTAAATCATCAAAATTTCATACTTTTTATTTATTTAAGTAAATTAAATTTACAAGATATGAACAGTATAAACCAATCAACTAAGTGTAGAGAAGAGGAGTGTGATTGATGGAGGTACTCGTAGCGCTACAGAGTCCATCATAACATACAGCTGTCAGATTTTGCTGCTTTTGCCGCATTTTCAAGTTTTCCGTCCACGGCATCCACATGATCTGCAGAGGGCACAGATGTGAGAGACGTGGCAATGTCACCTGCAGTGATGGAAAAAACTCCTCGCTTGGAACCGGGCTTCCGGGGCACAGCCTTCTTGCCAACAAGGCAAGAAGAGGGTACATACGCTCATTGGTTTTCCACCATTTGTAGCGGGTCAACATCCAGGGGAATTCAGTCCACCGGGCTGGACGAGATCCCTTCTTCCTCAGCGAGCTTTATGAAAGACTGAGTCACAAAAAGATTTCTTCCTTTCCTTCTCCTCTTCATAATGCGATGCCGAAGTCTCCATGGAGACTGGCCCAATGATGTACGTGGCTTGACCCTGAACAAACATATCGAACTGAAATATTACATTTGTAGTGCCCCCTGTCAACCAGCGTGCGAGCTTGCCCGGTGTGCCGCAAAAATGCTTCAAATTACACTTCAAATACACGACCAATGGAAACGAGCTCTTTTGTTGCAAGATCAAAATTGCAGCGCTGTGTTCATCGGAGTTCTTGGGGAATCAGAGTTCTTGATGAGCCACTGAATCAGAGTCCTTCAATTTTCTCTTTGACTCATTGTTTGTTTGATCCGGTTGGTGTAACGGAGTCCATATCTCAGTGAGAAGGAAGAAGACTGTACTTCAGCGATAGAATCCGGAAGCGAATATTTCAGCGAGCTTTCTTGTCGAGTCCTGATGTACTGTAATCTGCAGATCTTGACATCCCAGTGGGGTGGGAGGAATTAATCATCTTTCCATAATGGCGTGGGCATAATCAAGATTATAGTTCATGTACATAAAGGAATCGCAGGTGGTTTTTTGCCGAGGCCATGTATCCAAGTAGCTATTGGTCATCGCTGGACCACATGCTACGTTACTAATTCTCATCTGCCCTTCACTGGAAATTGCCTGAGGGGAGTCTTATCCGTAATCATAGCCCTGGGAATTGTGGTAAAAGCTTTGTTTTAGTATTGAAGGCTCTATCTGTCTTTCTCAAGGGCAGCTGGTTGAAAGAGTGGTCCTTATTCTGGAAATACTCTTGTTCCTTTCAGAGGCAATCTTATTGTCGTCACCGTACTAAAGTTATTCTTATTGAAAAAATAGTTGTGTGTGTGTGCAGGCCTCTCTTTGTGAATAATTGCACGACTTCAAGATGAAGGTCCTTGAATTGTACACTTAGACTAGTTGCAACCGTTTAATGTATTCCTTCGCGCTGTTACTTTGGATAACTATTTTTTCCACAGTTTGATGCATGTGATTTAGTCTGCCGCACAACAAATTTCAGCATCAAATTGATGGTCCAGTAAAAACGATGCCTCTGGAACTTATATATTTGTGCTTCCGTTTTATTCAGGAGTTTCCTCCCATACAGAGCAAAGATTGTAGAACTGTGCAAGTACTGTCAAAATATGACACTGTGCAGTGTTTGGAGTGCAAAACAGAGAGTGGAGTCCTTTAGTTAGTATTTCCTACCGCCTTCTGGTAAATGTTAATTTTGACAAATATGAGGCCGCGGTAATGTAAATTCCAGGCAGACTTTTGTTGCCAGTCCGCCCCCTGTATGTGTGCACATGCTTGCCTGGATAAATGTCTGGACCTACAATTCAAATCATCAACCATATTACAACATATAAAACATTTTAACTCTAAAATTACAATAAATATGAGTAGTTAACTAAGGCAGTGAGTAAGACAGTGCTGGGATGTTAGTTTTGCGGGTAGCAGGGGGTTATTGCACCTGTCGAACTCATCGCCAACTTGCACATTTCTTCACAGTAATTAAGCTGCTATCCACACTTCTCTAATTGCAACACTTTATCGCTCGCTCGAAAACTTTGTGGGAGTGATAAAGACAGGATGCGATGCGTCCATCAGGCACTAACAACAGAGCAATGATTGTGGTTGTCTGCAATTATTGTGGATAAAATAATATATTTAATCAGTAATCATGGTTTGAGATTGCATTCAATTTAGTCAAAAATCGACTTGAAAGTCTAGCCTTAGACGACCAGATGCTTCTGGTAATTTGGCACTAAAGCTTACACACTGTAGCTAAACTGACTGACTGCCACGGCCAAAATTCATGTTTGCCCTTTTGGGGATAAGCAAGTATAAAAATTAACAGCCTTTTTAAGCCGACAGGTTGTCCGCCTGCTTAATAATATCAGTCCAGTGGCTCATCTCCAAAGCAACCAACTAGAACGCAGATATCTAGATTGCTTTAGTGGGATAAGGTGGGTATCGGTGCTGGCACTGCTGCCTCACACCAATAAGGTCCTGGGTTCGATTCCCGACCAGGGGCCTTTATGTGTGGGGTTTGCATGTTCTCCCCGTCCTCACATGAGTCTCCTCCAACATAAAAAAACGGACCCCAGTTGAAAGCACGCAGAACGCTTTCCTGCCCTGTCCCTGACCACGACGCAAAGATGTATTGTGCCAAATTGTGCAGCAAAAAATTTGTTTAAATTTTGAGTCTATCATTAAGGGGGTGGGTCTTCTGGACTCATAGTGTGATGAATGAGACGTAAATGTCCTTGTGCCTTTCCCTGCTCCCAGTCTGGTTCGATATTTGCTCTTTTTTTTGCATGGGATGTTTTGAATTGCTTCTGAGGCTCGTTCTGTGACAGCAGTTGGAGGAGAGTAGAAGAAAGAAATATCTTCATTTCGTACGACTTATGGACTTATGTCGAGCTATTCGGTCAAATGTTCTACGAAACATGAATCACTTTAAATCCAACCTTTTCGACCATTTCGATGCAAAGCTAACTTCCACCGTCCACATGCTTAACCGGGAGAACATGTTCGCCAAACAGTGAGTGTATCTCTTTAACTCCCATCGGCTTTTACCACGGGAGTTGGCACAATGATACACAGGTCAAACCTTGAGAAACGCTGATTGATGAAGTCAACCAAAGAGTTGGATCAGCAGATTTCTTCACATCACACAAGAACATCTTGATGGTGGGAAGCATTCGGAAATTAAAGAGGTCATAGCTGTAAACATTGTCCTTCTCTGAAATGTTTCCCAAACTACTGGCTGTGACAGTTGCATCAGCCTGCTTGACCCCCACATGACTTCACAGGCCTTTTCATCAGACCACTGTCTGTTTCGCTTCCTGCTCTTCGTCACTTGTGAATATTTCTAATGTCCATTTCCATGAATTAGTTGTAGAAGGTCGACAATACTATTAAGGTAGGGAGTGATCTTGTTACACCCTGCTTGAGACCCCCTTGATGTATCATTCATCATCAATGTGTGAGGGCTGCATAGCCAGCTTTCTACTACGAGACCAAACAGAGCCGTTCCGACACTGCAAGTTATGCATATCAGTCAATTAGCCAATACACCTGATTTAGATGGAACATACAGTGGATTATATATTTAGCCATTTCACATTCCGCTGAACCTGGAAAGCTCCTGGTTGTCTTTGAAGACTGAAGACCATGTAATACAGCAGCCATTCAACAGTTTTCTTATCCATTGTGTCAACCTTGATTCCTTCTTTGTTAACGTTAACCCAACTTTAATAATTTCACTAAAATTTTGACTACATTATAATCAGTGTCAACTCCAAATAACTGCAATTCCAAATGGGTAAGCCATTCATGTAAATATAAGTAAAAAGATTAAATCAGATAATAAAATCACAGAGATAAAAGGTTAAAGTCTAATTTTAAATAGGCCTGCAGGCTGAGCACCTACTTGGGCCTTTCGGACTCGGACGGTATTTTTTTTTTAACCAAAACCATATATTGTGATCATTGGGAATCAACCCGAGTGATTGGCATCAGAATTTTTGATTGGTGCAATGATCAAAAATAAGACTTCTAATAGGTTAAAAATTATCTGAGTTTTCCTTTAAACAACAGACAGCGCAGACATTCTGCATTCCTATGCATAATAAGCGTGTGTACCTTTATCACTAAATCAAATTTCTGAACAATTGTTTTGCATTCTGACTTTTCTAGTTTATTTGACTGTCTGTCAGAGCTTAGTTCTTTTTTTGTCATCTTGTCTTAAGTGGAACTCATACAAAATCATTCCTGCTTGTTATCCACATCCATTTTTTATTGTTTTGAAAACAAAGCTTGTTACATATCAAGCCAGATTGACAGTCATTGAATCTACCCAATTGTACTTTTCTTTTCTATTTACAGATTGATTAACCCCTTCCATCACCACTCATCTCATCTCAACAGATAAATGCAATGAGTTTGCAACATTATGAAGTGAAAATAAATAATGTTTTGAGATCACTATCAATGCATCTTTAACCTTCTATTTCTTGTTAAAATCATAATACCCATCCAGTTAAATGATTAACTAGAACAATCTTTAAAGTTTGAAGGATGTACTGTATAAGGTATGAAATAATCTGTGCATTAATTGATAGTCCGCCTTGGTTTTCCTAGAACTGCAATGAAACAGTTAATGCCAAGACTCTACTGAAGTGGTTGCAGAACTTGTTTGGCCTTTCTGGTTCAGTCTTGGACTGGTTCAGATCACACCAAATTGACTAAGAATACCATGTTGCACTGGGTACTAATGTCTCCAAGTGTCGTGCTGTAGCATGCCGCGTCCCACAAGGCTCGATCCTGGGCCTCTTATTATTTATCCTTCACATGCTTCCACAAGCCTCTGTAACGAATGCCAAAGGCAAGATCAGTAAACTGGCTATTGCTGAGATGTTGAAAGTCTCAAGAAACGCAATATAATTAGTGATGCAAGACTCGCTTTTGGCACAATTCATATTGAATGTGAGTGATTAACACGGTGCATTCCACCAATAGCAATACTTGTGACAGAATTTAATGGGAGAATTCCATTCAAGCTGACCGACTCTTCTGACTCTCGCTCTTCGTTCACCTGAAGACTTACTTGTGCATTACACCAACTCTTTTCACTGAGTGACTCATCAAGAACCAAATAATTAAACCGACAAAATGCCACCAAAAATCTATGTCGAGCCTCAAGAAATTGGAAATTAATGAAAGATTTGAATCCATTTTTTGAGCACTCGCTACTTGGTTGCATTGTCATCAGGAAAGGGTTGTTATAAATTGTTGTCAGTGAAAGTCTGTAAACTTCTGCATACACATTCTTTCTTTCTTTATTTGCGCCAGGGGAGCTACAGACACTAAGCAATGTCAAATAATACCGCATTCTAGTCATCCCAGTAGCGCCGGTTGAACAGTCAGGGCCATCTTACCGCTGAAGTATGGCGTTGGGTAGCTGCAGGAGCTGATATGTATACAGGCAAAAGAAAACTTGGTGCGGGCATTTGATTGAACCACAGCTCAGGAACATGGGACTCCGCAGGGGCCATCCTCTCTCGACCGCCACTTTTGTTGAAAGTACGAACGACAGCGCCGCGAGACAAACGCTGTGTGTTTGATAGTCTAGGAGTAGGACATCGCCTCATGTGGGCCGAAAACCTCTATGTTCAAAAAGACATGACAGCGAAAACAGAAACCACAGGCAAAACAGAAGGCTGCTCTAACATTTATTCTGACATCCAGACTCTCTTGGTGGAATGATACGTTTCTCTTTGGCTGAGATTCTAATAGCCGTTTTTTTTACAAGCGCACTTAATGCGGCTTTCTGGAGCCTGTGACAGCTTTAAACTCATGTCACGAAGCACCTGGAGGCCATTTTAACACGGCTCCGTGGAAGCAAGCGTGCAGTAGGAGTGCTTTGGATTTTGCATTCATTTGGTTTAAATTAAGCTTTTATTGAGATTTTATCAAGCTGGATCATCTCCAGAGAGCCGAACTGAATTGGATATAAGTGGATTATTAATATTATCATTATCATTATTATTGTTATTTGGCATAATGAAATTACACAAACGCACCAACCTGAAGTCTGGATATTCACAGCAGACATTTTGAGGCATATCGATGGTCAAACACAGAGGAAGTTAAAGGAAAAGTCGGGTATATTTTCACCTTATTAGATTTTTCGATCAGTGGGAGCCAACCCGAGTGATTGGCGTCGGAATCTTTTTAAAGATTATCGATCATTTTAAAGTGCCATTTCTCTTAATCAATTTCAAATATTGAGTTCTCGATGACTCGCGATGATCAGAAATTTGAGGCTCAGGTTAAACAAATATGGGTGTTTTCTTTTTAATAACAATGATTCTGGGTCTGTTTCATTGAGGCTTTACTGGGCGACTCCTGTCCTGTTAACTTCATGCCGGGACACTGAAATACCTCCATGAAATAGACCCACCATTAATGTTATTGTTCTAATTATCTGCTGTGAAAAGGGTCTGTGCAGAACAAGCCGGTGTCCTGCGCTATGATTTAAACAAGTCCACCCATTGGTTTCTACAGTAAGTCATTGCTCTTTCTGGCATGATATGTTTCATGCCTAAAGACTGTGTTTCTCCGTTGGAAGTGGATATTAACAGCCAATCTCAGTTTGACTCTTTTTGGAGAGTTTGGCCCTTTACGTGTGACTCAGGACTCAGGTAAAAGACTTGTTCCATTTTCCGATTCCTCGTTTGGTATGATGAGTCAGAAGAGTTTGCTCGGGGGGGGGCTTGAGGCGCATGCGTGACTCACGACTCATGGCTCACGGATCTCGTTCACGATCCGGTTCAGGAGTCATTGCCTCTAACTTGAGGCACATGTGTGACTGGCTGCAGTTACCGAGTCGCACGAGACCGAACGACTCTTATGCCGGAGTGACCGACAACTCCTGAGTCATTTCAGGGATTTGCCCGCTGCAAACAAATCGTTTACGAGTCTTGCATCACTAGTTCAGATTTTCATCATCTTGCTTCAGCTTCACTGGTGGACCACCAGGTATGGTCCACGCTTATTGACTTTAACCTCAATCTTCAGTCTTGGGGCTAGCTCGAGGCAACTCTCAATATCATCTTTGCTCCATTGAATTAGAGGGAGGGATCAAAGATTACTTCAGTGCCAGAGATGCTCTGCCCTCGGCTATAGGGAATTCGACTGAGTCATTAAATAAGATGCATTGAAAACATTTCTCCTCGTCTCATCATCGCACCCTCTCTGCCTCTGGGAAAACACTGTCACAGACAGCATGCCACATTTGGTGCCACTTGCATTTCGTCCCCCTGGGTCCCTTTATTCAAATTCTAGATCGGGCCGACTTTTTTACCTGAAAGTTGCACTGGCGCGCTGGGAGGTTCCTTTGAATGGCTCAGATCTTTGACCAAGGCAAAGGCACAAGGAGTCAGCAGACTACATTGTACGAAGGGTAAAGATATTTAATCCCGTATACAGTATATCCCTTACTGGCTCGTGTTATCCTATCCTGGAAAAAAAGTTTGATTTGAATGAATTTTTTCCAAAAATGAGTTTGACTTAATAATTTTTGTCAAAACTATGAATTTTATGCTGATTGAGAAGTAGTTAGAACCACTCCAACTCAAACACCATATACTCATCTATCATTTTAAAAACAAATCCGTGGTTGGCCATAACTTCAAACTACCAGAGGCATGTGATATGCCCTAGCTCCCAAAAGTAAAAAACAAAACGAAAAAAAAAATGATGGGTCTGCGGACATTTGTGGGGACGACAACTTTGAATGGGAGGGAACGGGATCAATGGCGTGTTTGTCCACCTCCATTAAGGCTCCTCTATTCCCGCCGGGGGTCCGCGTATGACAGAGAAAGCACACAGTGCACATTTTCAATCCCCAAGAAGGGAGCGCCCGCCTTTCTCTACTCAGAGCTCCGGGCCTCATCGAAATTCGACTCACGGCGGCAGGGGCCAGAGCATTGACAGGGGTAGCCCAGTGTCACCACATATCCTCACCCTTACTTTTTAATACAACAGGGACCAACGGGTGGGGAAACCCACTTGTAGTATTCATCTTGATTTCCAGGTTCAGAGAGTGAAAAGTCCTGCCATGTTTTTGCTCCTAGCCATGCACTGGCTAAATTGAGGTTGGACCTCTGAGTTGATGCTAATCCCACACGGTTGACTCAAAATCCCGGAGTGGAGTTTATTTCTGAATCCGGATTTTCCAGCAATTCCGTAATTTTATATGCCACACAAGTTGACTCCATGGGAGGGGTTGGTCTTGGACTTTTTTGAGTATTTACGCAACAGCCATATTCATTTAAAGCAGTAGGCCTACCTCAGATTACTGTACAGGAGATCGGTTGCCAACTTTTTATCCAAAAAGTTTGCCAAATGATGCTGTAGAGTTGCCATTACTATATACTGTAAATCCTATCCTATATACTGTATTTTCTGAATTTCATTTTCCAATTTGCTCTGAGTATATGTTGAGCAGTTATTCAAATTACAATATAGCAATCATTTTTTATTCCTCCATGAAGAGCCTTTATTCAATGTACTTGGTGCCTCTCTGTTGCAGTTGACACCTGATAGTAATCTTTTAGTTGTTTTACTGTTGTTTTAAGTGTTGTTTCCACAATAATAACAATGATAATGATGATAATGATGATGATGATGATAATAACCTGTATTTGTATAGCACCTTCCATACACAACATGCAGATCAAAGTGCTTCATACGTTTATAGAAGGCAATCAAATTGTGACAATAATAGGCTTTATTTTTTATATTTATTATATATATATATATATATATATATATATATATATATATATATATATAGATAGATATATATATATACATATATATATATATATATATTTTATCCTA
>OMKR01062589.1:2535-18823 GCA_900302355.1 Cyttopsis rosea
ATGGTGGTGGATCCGCGAGGCCAGTGGCCGCTCCAAGACTGATGAAACACCTGTCGTGGGCATCGCCCGCTACCCTCAGCCCCGTGCAGGGGGCTCTTAGAAGAACCGTTGTTGCTGATGGAGAAGCCATTTTCAAGACGCCTAGGAAGCATGGAGTTCCTGCTTGCTCGACGGCGGTGATCTTGAACTTGAACGAGTCGTCTGGTGAGTGTGAATATCAGTCTGAATTGCAATAGAGGACGAATGGCGGACCTTTCGCGGTTATATAGACTATGCTGCTCCATCCTGACTAGCTGAAGCGAGTGCACGTGATGAATGTCAGTAGTTCCGCTTACGCAGGTTGGATGTATACCAATAGGAGCGTAGCCCCTAAGGGGCGGAGCCTCCTTACATAGAACTGTTTATTACCACAGACTTTTAACATGTGAATATGAAAATTGTTAACTTTATGAGCCTTCATTAATTTTTGTTTTGTTCTCACACTGTTTTCATGTGAAACATATGGATAGCATGTCATCACATTTCTTTTTGTTGAAATGTTGTTAAAAGTTAGTTTCTCTCATTCCCCCTCCTCCAGATGAGGCTCAGTGGGGGCGGAGGAGACAGGAGGAGAGTCACACTCCACTCTGCTCCACACACAGAGAACAGGCTGCACTGATCTCCAATGAAGCACTTTGCTTATTTCATCATTTTACATTATACTCCTAAAGGTTGCTCCCATTGAAGTGCGGTAAGAAACTTCATTTTTCTCTCCTCTGTATGAATAGTTTAGTAACAAAACGGTTTAACTTTTAATGCATGTGTTTTGGGACTGACTTCAGTCAGATGTGGAGCCACAACATTGTCTATACTATAGACAATATAGGTGCCTGGTCAAACTATAGAGTATATAGTTTGACCAGCAGATCACTTTTTGGCACCTTTACCGTCTATGAATTTATTATATCCAGTGTTGATAGGCATTTATTTATTCATTATAGCCTATTTCATTTTATTTATATAGCGGGGGTTTTTTTGTTAAAATTTTGGTGTATTTTGAAGGTGCTATGTCAAAAATACTAAATATAAAGTATTACTATACATTTCAACTGCTTCCTCCATAAAAATATGTTCAGTTCTGATTGTCTACCGACGTTTACATTATTTGATTGCCTGTTAATAACGTAAAGCACTTTTAGTTGCATGTTGTGTTAAAGGTGCTACACAAAAAGTTTTTTTAAGTAAGTATGAGTAGTTATTTTTTATTATTGTTGTTGTTTTGTTGTCGTTATTATTCATATATTATTATTATTAGTAGTAGTAGTAGTAGTAGTAGTAGTATTAAAATTATATTACCACATGTTTTAAATGAGTGCATATTATTTTTGTGACTCACACCAGGGACTCCCCCTTCTGTTTCCTGCAGGATCTCATTAATGGTGGAGGAGGAAGTGTAGCCCACTCACCAGGTCTGAGAGTGAAAGTGGGGACCACCACATCTCTCTCTGCAGAATGACTCTCTCTGTGCTGGACCCTCCATGCCTGCGGCGATGGCTTCTGAAGTCTGTGTTTGTTTTGGCTCTGGTGCTGCCGAGAAGCAACGGCTGCCCCCGGTCCTGTGCCTGCTACGTTCCCAGCGAAGTGCACTGCACCTTCAGATACCTCAACACCATACCTGCCCCCATCCACACATCTGTGGAGAGGATCAACCTCGGGTGAGCCCCCGCTTTCCTCTGCCTGATCCTGCAACGTGGAAACAAAACTCACATCGGTTTCAGTCGTTTATGACCTAATATACAGTAGGAGGTCATTTTACCAGAGCTGGGTTTGGGCGATCTGGGGTACCAGGGCTACCTCTGTCCTGGGGCTCCTACCACCGCACCAACACATCAATGCACCAATGAAACAAGGTGACACCACAACAACAATGAGGTTTCTTAGATTAAACAGCCTAAATCTGTGGTTCTCAGCGTGTGTTCCGGGGACCCCCCAGGGGTCCTTCAAGATGCCCCAGGGGGGTCCCCAGCAAAATTATAGTTAAACTTCACCAACCTTTATTTAATTATTTAATTTAATTTAGAAGATGTAGAGAATGTGCAATAATGACCGTGTTGATCATAGTTCCACTGATATGTCCCGGCTATATTATAGACAGGCATGGAATTTTTTTTTTCTTTTTCAACAATTCATCTGCTCTTGCTTGCTTTACTGGCTGAAATGTGCACTTATGTGACCCCACCACCAACAATGGAAACAGCATATAGAGAAGCACATACGTAACACATACATAATATGAATGTCAGTTTCTTAAAAATTGCCAGCGAAAAAAAATATCAAAAATGTGATTTTTTTTGCAACATAATGTCTTGGATTACCACTTTAAAGTCTAAAACTCCCTTTATCACAACAGATAACCTGAAAGGATAAATCTACTTCAACATACTTTCACTAAAATTCAATTTACAATAATGCTCGACAGGGCCCCCTTGTGGCAGGGGCACTGGACTGCAGCCCCTCAAACCCATTGGGTTAATGTAGCCCTGGAATTTACTCAACATTGACACCTAAACTGACCATCTCTAATCTTGGGTTCTGTTCATTCCCTGTTTCCTTCTTTAGGTACAACAGCATAACAAGTTTGGGAGAGGATGATCTTTTGGGACTTGAACACTTGGAGTTATTGATGCTGCACAGCAACGCCATCCACACCATCGAAGACCGAGCCTTTCAGGAGCTCAAGTCCCTGCAGGTGAAGGCTGCTGTCATGGTCAACTGAAAACTTTGACTTGGGGGATATTTTTTAATTTGCTGTATTGAGATAAATGAAGTAATCCTCACTAGCTGCATGGTTTTCCCATGTGATTTCTCTGCCATGTCATTTTGGGGGGTGTGTGCAGACAGGGGGCAAAACTCAGAAAGCAGTATTATAGAGAAGTTTCATTGAGAGGTATGACAAGGACTTGTAGAGCAGTAAACTGCTGTAAGGCAAAGGTGAGGCGTGGAAAATGTTTAATATAATTTTCATTTTCTCTTTCATCATTTCAGTAAGAGGCATGTATTGGAGCTTGCTCATTGCATATGATATATCATTACATATACACTATACAGTACACATTTTATTTAACTTAAAGAAAGTTGTTTTATTATTTTTCCAAAATGTTTAAATGCTGAAAGCAGCCATAAATTGATTATAATAATACCGTCCAGATGTGTTTTTTGTCCCCTGCCTGGGGACAGTTCATAAATGGAAAACCTATCTATATTCAAACACAGGGGAACGCCTCATACCTCATTTATTGACCAGTTCGGCTGCTGGAACAGGGGTGGACATTTTTATTTATAATGTACCTTGCAGATATTTGCAACTATTGAAGAAGTAATTCTTAATATATATTCCTTCTGTGTCTCTCTGTGTTATTCCAGGTCCTGAAGATGTCGTACAACAAAGTAAAGGAACTGAAAAAGGAGACATTTAAAGGTCTGGACGCCTTGCTAAGACTGCACATGGACCACAACCGCATCGAGTTCATCAGCCCAGAAGCCTTCTACGGTCTGACTAATCTCCACCTGGTCCACCTGGAGGGTAACCAGCTCCAGCAGCTCCACCCAGACACCTTCACTACGCTGAGACACAGCCAGGTGTTCCAGGTGTCCTCGGTGAGGACCATCCACCTCTCAGACAACCTTCTCGGCAGTTTGCCCGCGGACATATTTGCCGGCTGCTCACAGTTAGAGAACGTCTTCCTCCATGGAAACCCTTGGTCATGCGACTGCCGCATGAAGTGGTTTCCACTGTGGGCACAGACCAACACAGGTAAGAGACTGGAGAGTGGGTCTGCTTTGGTGGAGTATTGGAGGATTTTATGGAGGTGTGGATTTGTAAATGTGCTTACAAGGAAAGTCCTTTCTTGCCATCTGGCAGCACCTGCATTGCGGCTAAATGCTTCAATTTCATCGACACATTTTCCAAGGTCATGGATATATGATTTTGATTCCTTGGCTAGTCACAACAAACCAAAATAAAGGAAAAAATGATTGAAGTTACTGTATATAATTGAAGATGTAAACAATAAACTATATAATTCTACTGTTTCCAGGTGTGTTGAAATGCAAGCGAGACAGGAAGTACGGCCAACTGTGCCCTGTCTGTGAGGATCAAGGCCCTTACCACGGCAGATCCATCTCTCAGCTCCCCAGCGACGCCTTCACCTGCCTCAAGCCATGGATCCATCCCCATCTCAAGCAGAGAAACATCACCCTGGACGAGGGGGACTTCACCCCCGTCTCCGCCAAGGACTTCATCGCTCCCATCGGCTCCATGCAGATGAACCTGACTGACCAGTATCACAATGACGCCAGTCTGTTCTGCACAGTCCAGAGGCCGTCTGCCATGGAAAACCTGACGTTGACCATGGGGGAGAGCAACGGCACCATGCTTACCGTGGGCGTAGCTACCTCACTGGTCTGTAACATCGATGATGAACATATCCAGCAGCTGTGGCGCATCCTGGCCACCTACAGCGAGTCGCCCATGAGGCTGGAGAGAGGCTTGATGCTTGCCAGGAGTCCGGCGATGGTCTTCCAGTACCGGCAGATCAGACCAGAGGAGGGACAGGATGGAATACACACTGACATTGGGGCGGAGATCAAAGCTAGCCCTGCGTGGCTCATGCAGGGGGAGGTTAGCTTCCAGCTCGACCGGACGACGACCACCTACGCCACCTTGCACATTAAGTACCACTCTGTGGTCAACCTGCATGTGGAGAACAGACCATCAAAGAGGGATCGCCACAGCTGGACCATGATTCAACGGGACAACCGCACCAAGACCGAGCACACCGTACTCACAGGTGGGAGTTTGAGAATGAAATTATTGAAATTATGAATTATTTCTTATATGGTCTATCTCTTCATAACAAATGATTTGCACTTCAATATTTAATTAGTACATATTTTGTCATACTGTCAATATTTATTATCCTAATTCTAAATGAAAATTACATATGAACATCAATTGTTAATTCATTGTGTTTTTCATTTCTTTGTAGCAGTGAAGATTCTATTGCAATTTATGTTGTTATTTTGTTGTTCAATTGTATTGTATTGTATTATATTATATTATTTATTGTATTTATTAATAGGTGGCATAGCAGAGCTGAACTGTCATACCCTGGGCAACCCAAAACCTTCTGTGGAGTGGATATTAGCAGATGGCACAAAGGTCAGAGCCCCGTACTCCAGCGAAGATGGAAGAATCCTCATCACCGCTGAAGGGAAGCTCACGCTGAGAGGAGCAGATACCTCTGACACCGGCCTCTACCGCTGCATCGCCACCAACTACCAGGATGCAGACATTCTCAGCTTCAGGATTACAGTTCTGTCCCCTGACGTGGAAGAAGCAGAGGTCAATGGGGTCCAGCTTTCTCAAACACTGGGCCAAAACCTGGTACTGGACTGCAGCTCCACGGGTAGCCCTGCGGCCTCAGTTCAGTGGGTGCTACCCGACCACTCGGTGCTGGATACGTCACACGGAAACAAGAAGGTCTATGAGAATGGAACGCTGAGGGTTCAGGGTCTCACAGCACGGGACCGGGGGTTCTACAGGTGCCTGGTCGCTAACCCCATAGGCCTGGACATTCTGGTGTCACAGGTGACAGTGACAGAAGATGGTTCTCAGAGAGGAATAGTGGCGGATGGCGAAGGCTCCAGGGTGGGGGACGTTTTGATAGAAAATGATGTTTCAGACAATGAGATCCAATCTTTTGTTGACAGAACCAGTCAGGAGTCCAGGACTATTACCTCAGACCGACCCTACCCTAGAGTCAGGCCACGGGGTGGGAGCAGAGCGGG
This sequence comes from Cyttopsis rosea, assembly GCA_900302355.1. Lineage (NCBI taxonomy): Eukaryota > Metazoa > Chordata > Actinopteri > Zeiformes > Parazenidae > Cyttopsis > Cyttopsis rosea. The sequence continues at coordinate 8,365 of OMKR01062589.1, forward strand.
ACAGAGGAGAAGGGGTTCAACCAGCAGCAGGCAAATGTGGAATAACAGAAGAGTTTTTAACAAAACAAACAGGAAGGTGGACCCACAGAAATTTGCTGAATTGATGAAGAAAGCACAAGGTGGTTCAATTCCAAAGACTGGGAGTGTGACAGAGAAGGTCAAAGATGAAGGCCAAGACACAGGTCTTTCTGGAGATGGTGAAACAGGCTCTGGTGAGAATCATAATGAATTCATCATTCTTTCTGGTACTATGAGGCCAACTATAGCTAGAGCTCAAGAACGAATAACTAATTTAACTCCAAGACAGCAGCACTACAACAGTAAAACTGAAACTATGACAACAATGCCGAAGACTGAACATAATGTCACATCAACCGTACAGAGTAGTCAAACTGCTGACGAGGGAACCACAGAAAGACCAGATAAAGTCAATCAGATTGGTGATAATTGGTTTAATATGATAACAGAAAGCAGAGACCCCAGAGCAACAGAGTCATACACACAGTCAAATCCAAAACCCATGAAATCAACATTTACTTATGGTCCAGAGAGATGGGGTGAGTTTCAGAGTGATGCAGTCACAGCCTATGACACTGTTTCAGACTCTATGGTCAGATCCAGTGAGAGAACTACCAAACCACCCTCCAACAGAGGCCCTGTTACACTTCGCCTCACCGTGACTGACACCTCAGAAGAGACGGAATTAAGATTCTCAGGAGAACCAGAGCCGGAGACCTCGACTGGGACGGCGCTTTCTTTTGCCAGGGACCCCAATGTCACACCAATGATGGACGGACCAGGACCGGTTGAGCCAATTTTTCATGCTTCCACTGACGCAAAAAGCCAGACCACGTTCACAGCCATGACTACCACTGAGAGACAGCAAGACCAGATCACCTTCCACACCACCCAGAGGATCACGTCGCCACAGTTGCCTGCTGGATCCACCATCATTTCTCACCAGCACATTCATATCATCCCACCCAAGAAGGGCAGAGGGTGGGGCCGCAGGAGGAACTTTCCAGGACGCAGGAGGATTATAAAACCCGACAGGATCAGTGATATACAAGCCCTCATCAATAAACTCAAACAGTCGTCAATGAAGAAGGAAGGGAACGCCACAGTACCGTACACAATGGAAATAACGACCGGTAAGCAGTCTTTGACCTTTTTGACCCAATGGTCTATCTATCTATCTATCTATCTATCTATCTATCTATCTATCTATCTATCTATCTATCTATCTATCTATCTATCTTAGGTCTGCATGATATTGGAAAAAACTGATATTTTTTTCTCTGCGATATATATTGCGATATAAAGAAATACAGGAAATTTCACCAGATGACTTGAATAACTCTATTTGGAAATAATTAACCATTCTAGAATGATTGAGATGATTTTGTAGGAGCGTGTGGTGTGGGGGCAGTGTGGTTTGAGCGGCAACGGCTGTCTTGGGTCTGGTTGATTGGACCTGGGAGCAGGCGTGGTTGCACACCTGTTGCTCATCAGAGGAACTGATGAGCAACAGGTTACAACCACCTGTCCTTACACACACAGGGATAGCCCTTGTCATGACATGAATTCCATCTGCTCCCGGTTTGTACCATCTTGCCAACTCTCTGCCTCCCTGTGTCCCTGTTCAGGCACCACTGTAGCAGGCTTGTTACTCAGGTTGTGGGGGAAGGAGAGACGGAGAGGCAGGTTGAGAGAAGATGCGCCGGCTCGCCGGGTTTTATTAAACATAAAAGTAAAAAGCACTTGTGCGGCAAACGAATAATAATAAACAGAGCACAATCGTCAGGTTTCCACTGTGCCTGGCACCATGCGCTCGCATGGGTCTCTGCTCCCGTGGCTCTCTGCCGCTGCAAGACAAACACAGACATTAAGAAAAGTCTCCCAGCCGAGTCGGACCAATCAGTGCTGATCAGAGTGGCTCGGTACAGCTGCGCCGGCGCGGGAAGAAGCCAGCGCTGCTCCTTATCCGCGCTTAACCATGGGGTGCACAGGGAGTGCATCGGCATAGAAAATAAAATGATAATAAAACAAAGTTGAAAAATGATTTTTTTTGAATGCGAACCATTCTTTCTTGAACTTTTATTCTACACAATTGGTTTCAACGCACCAAACATGCGAGCGGCTATTGCGAGATTAAATACATCTACAAAACACACTGTTTTTATTTGCTTTGTTTGGAGAAAAGATCACTCTGATCGCTCTGCTCCGCTCCCACTCCAAACAAAGCAAATAAAAACAGTGTGTTTGCAGCATGGAGGCCAGTGAAAATGTTACAGTTGTTACTTCGTTTTTATATCTGTTATTCAGTCTTTCAAACTCGTTGCCGACTAATTTAGAATGATGTTCGAGCGCTGCTTGGACAGAGATGGACGGAATGCTATAATGCGATGCAATGACGCTCCGGATCGCGCCCTATCGCACCGGAAAAGGGGTGAAAATTAACGTGTTTAACATCGCACATCCTGCGATGTGACTATTGTGCACATTGCGATGACGATGTTGAAATGATATCGTGCAGCCCTAATCTATCTATCTAAACATGTCAATGCCATGACATTACTGAGCAGAATATATTTCTTATCTTCCAGACTGTCATTGTGATAACAAAGAGAAGAGGATATCAATGAATGATCCACATTTTATCACACCATCAGTCTCCCCTGGTTTCTCATTGCACAGTTCAGAGAGTCCAGTCCCTACTCACGATACCACAGATGCTACTACCACTAAGTACTATATTACTTCAAATGCCCCGTCCACATATACAGATTCCAGGCCACTGTCATCCAGTGGCTACATCACCTCAGCTGATGTGCCTGAGCTTGACGCTACTCCTGATCCATTTATAACCCCAACCGAAGACACAATAACCTCAACCACCCGCACTACCACCACATCTAAGGTTGCCAGAGGTAGAATCCCATGGAACAGGCTCTTTGGTGGTAAGGGCAGGCACAGGCAGACAGGAGACAAACAAAAACCCTCTACTACAACACAGCCATCTACAACACTTAAAACTACAATGGCTCCATCTGTTAGCCCTGCTGCTCCTCCCACTGCTGTGTCTCTGGCTGAACCTGTGACTGTGCCCCCATCAAGATACAGAGAAAACACAGAGAGCTCATCAGGCGACAATGAAGATCTCTTCTCTGCTGACTATGAGCCCACATCAGCTTGGCCCAGCTTACGTCATCAAATCACCACAGTACCCCCCTACTACACCTCCACCACTGCTGAGACATCACCAGTGACGGAGACGATCTCTTCCCCGCCTACAGTCAAACCACCCTCCAAGACATACCCGGATGAAGCCATATCATCTGGGTCTGGGGGATCTCCTGATCGCTGGTTGATAAAACAGAGGTCCAGTGGAGCAGGAGGACGCCTGGGGCAAAGGAGGAAGCCCTCAGGGAGAAGGAGGCCCTTCAGGAAACGTATAACCACAACGGCACCTAGCACCACAGCACAGGCTACAACTGAACTGGAAACAACAATGGAGACCACCATGAAAGGCACTAAGCAAACTACCACCCTACCCCAACAAACCTTTATGATCTCCCGGCCCCTCTACACTCCATCCAGGCAATCTGACCGGTCTACAATAACTGTCTCCACTGTCTTGAGCTCAGAGGAGCAAACAGACTCGTATGGAGAAGTTAAATGGTACGACTCCACTTCTAGTAGTCCACAGATTTATACCACAACCAAAACACCCTGGACCACCTCATCCCCATCTATCCCCACTATCACATTCAGGCCATCTACCACAAAGAGAACTTACACCACTTTTAAGTCCATAGTCCACAGCAACATCAGACCAGCATCTGGGAGGAGCAGTGAATATTCCACAGAGAAGTCCTTGAGTAATAGGATTAGGCCCACCGTGTCTAGTGGTAGAACCAGAAGCAGTTCAGGAAAAGCCCTCACCTATGACACAATAAAAATTATCACAGCAGAGCATGGATACACCAACACTCCAGCCCCATTTAACACCAACGACATAAAGAAGGGCATCTCTAGTGCAAAACATCATACCACTAGTTCTGAGGCTACAACAGCCAACATAGTGGGCTTTGACCTCTCCACCAAGCACATGCTAAGCAAGCCGAAGATAGTCGGGGGAAATGCTGCCAGCTTCACTGTGTTGTCTAACTCTGATGCCTTCCTGCCATGTGAGGCCGCTGGAAACCCTCAGCCAACCATCAGCTGGAGACGCTTCTCCTCAAGTACAGGTACAAACTAAAGAGGATATATATATATATATATATATATATATACAGTAACAAAAGTGATATTTTTTGTCTTGTATGAGAGAGTTACATTTGAATGGTAGTGGGCAGAATGCAATATTAACAATGTTTTCACATTGTTTATATAAACAAAGCAAATGAGACATGGGATGAAGCATTTTACAATTCATTAGGAGTTTTAAAGGCACATAGTTTGTAGATGGCATCACCTTTTTCAATTTGATATACATATTTTGACTGCTATTATTTTAACTTGGAGTCAATGTTGGAGTCAATGTTTTGAATATGTGAATATGTTTATTTTCAGGGAGCACAATTACCATCATAGGGAGGATGGGCAAATTTGAGGTATTCAACAACGGCACACTTGCCATCCAGAATGCCAACATTAAGGACCGCGGCCAATATCTGTGTCTAGCTGAGAGTGATCAGGGATCGGACAAACTGCTGGTGACCCTCTCTGTGGTTGCATATCCCTCTCGCATCCTGGAGCCCAAGATGCGAGAAATAAAGTCCCATGCAGGGAGCACGGTGGAGATGAAATGTAAGGCTGAGGGACGACCCGCACCCTTGGTATCCTGGATTCTAGCCAACCGGACTCAGGTCAGGGGTCATAACTCGGACAAGGGGAGGATTTCAGTGAACCCTGAGGGGACGCTGATCATCGAGCATGTGAGTGTCTATGACAGAGGCCATTACAAATGTATCGCAAGTAACCCAGCTGGAGCGGACACCTCTACGGTCCGACTTCAGGTGGTGGCGGCTCCCCCTGGTATCCTGGAGGAGAAACGTCAACAAGTGAGGGCCGGTGCAAGCCTGAGTCTGTGGCTACCGTGCACCAGCCAGGGCAATCCCCAGCCGACTGTTCACTGGGTCCTCCACGATGGCTCAACTGTCCGGACAAACTGGCCTGCTGTGAACCCGAGGGTGTCGGTGTTTGGAAACGGTACCCTCTACCTCAAGGAAGTTGCTTTAACAGACAGCGGAAAATATGAATGTATCGCTACCAGCTCTACAGGCTCAGAGCGGAGGGTTGTCACTCTGACAGTGGAGAGGCGTGAGATAGCACCTCGGATAGTAGAGACGTCTCAACGTATAACAGTGCTGTCCTACGGTGACCAGCTGAAGCTGAACTGCTCAGCATCAGGAGAGCCGAAACCTTTGATCATATGGAGGCTGCCCTCTAAGGCGGTGGTGGATCAGTGGCACAGGTAACATACCTTACATATAATAAAACACCCAGAGGCATATAGCACACACAATAGAACACTTATTATATGTGCATAAATTAAAGCTGACATTTTGGATGTTCTTAGAAATTATTACTTGAAATTCCTCATCACTGCTGTGCCAGACTTACAGAAGTAAAATGACCCTCGAGTACTCAGTGCAGAATGTGCTTCTTCCATTGCGAAGTGGTTGTGAGTCTCCATTCATGCACTGAACACTTAAAGTTCAGGAATTTTGGAACGTGAGTAGAATTGAAAACAGAGGTAGTTCAACAACGGCAGACAGTCTTTGAACCTCAGCTGAGCTGTAGCACAGATCATGCCTGTCTTTGCCGAAAAAGGTTCCAGCTCTTGGGATCATTGTATTTATATAGTTAAAACACTTCTGTTTGCATTTTAAAGTATTGGTCTCAGGTTTCCTTACGTCCTGAATTTTGGTTTCCTGCATTGACCCCTTAGCTTATCCCCTCAAGGTAGAGGGTAATAGTTTTAGCTTTATAATGTGATGATCAGTCAGTCCTTGACTACACTGCTGTAGGGCACTAATGTAATGTAATGTGGCTATAGTAAAGTAGGAGCTAAATATCTTAGTACTGTAGTTAGTGGATCATTATTCAAAATGTGGGATTTCATTCTTTCTGCAAACAGTATATACAATTTTTAATATAATGTTCATATTTAATCGTGGTTTAATAGACATGAATTGTGCATATAGCAGATGTATCTACAATACAATAGGTATGGCATCATTTATGATAATGTTTCATCATTATCCATTTAATTGTTGGTTATTGTTAATTGTTCTATTGCTGATAAGTATGTATGTGATAAACAGTTTGGTAGAGCTAAAAAGGAGAAAAAACATCAGACAAAATTATTCCACAGTAAAGGTTTGACAATGATAACTAGTCATACATTACTGTGTTTATTTTTTAATTATATGTGTCAGAACAAAGTTTGTACAAATGCACAGAAAGTAGAAAATCTTCAAAAGTAGAAAACAATCAGTTGAACATTCATGGATTTTAGTCTGGTGTGGACTGTTGTGTTGACTGTTGTGGACTCTCTGTTAATGTTGCCCATGATTAAGACTATTTCAATTATCCTACAAATATGTTTGCCTAAAATATCACTTTCCAATTTCAACACTAATCCTTCCTTTATTGAAGTATTTTATAGGACCAGTGTGTAAGATTTAGTGCCATCTAGCGGAACGGACTTGGCAGAAATGGAATATAATATTCATAAGTATGTTATTAATTAGTGTATAATCCCATGAAAATAAGAATCGTTGAATTTTTGTTACCTTAGAATGAGCCGTTTATATCTACATAGGGAGCAGATCCTCTTCCATGGAGGCCACCATTTTGCACTGCCATGTTTGTACAGTAGCCCAGAACAGACAAACCAAACACTTGCTCTAGAGAGGGACTTTTGCCTTTTTCGTAAGTTTCGCATCCACCGTAGCTTCTCCTACACGCTTGGAAGGGGAGGGTGGGGGGAGGGGTATTCAGTTGGTTGCAATCTGCAACCTCACTGCTAGATGCCACAAAATCTTACACACTGGTCCTTTAACTCTCTTTTAGAGATGTATTATACAGCATATGTAAAAATGTATGCTTTTCAACTCAAATTAGCCAGCTCTCTATTAGTGGTAGTCCATATTGCTTCCAAATAAAACATCTCACCTCGCTGGGACAGGACGGCAGAAAATTTAGCTTTTGACATAAAGTACTTTGGGTAATGTACGCAGTGGGTGGTATTCCATGTTTGAGGAAGCAGAGCAAGGCAGAACTAGGGCTTTGCAAGATCAATGTGATTACTGTGTGTAAAGAATGAATGAGTTGTCCTTTTCAAATGAATTGTTAAATGTTAACGCATTAACTTTGACGTCCATACTTACTAAGACTCTGGGGTTCTTTAAATAGGCTTTAAATTGTTGTGTGTTGATAATAAATTATCCATTTTTTTCAGGATGGGCACCAGAGTCCATGTCCTGGACAACGGTACTCTCATCATTAACTCAGTGAGCGATAAAGATGCAGGGGACTACCTCTGTGTGGCTCGCAGCAAGACGGGCGACGACCTCCAGCTCATGAAGGTTGCTGTGTCCATGAAGCCTGCCAAGATAGAGCCTAAAGTCTATGGCAAGAAGCAGGTGCCCTATGGCAATGACCTCAAGGTGGACTGTAGGGCCTCTGGAGCTCCACAGCCAGAGATCTCCTGGGGTCTTCCCGACGGGACGCTGGTCAACAGCGCTCTGCAGTCGGACAGCGGAAGCAGCAACACCATGGGAGGACGAACCCGACGCTACGTTCTGTTTGACAACGGAACGCTCTACCTAAACCAGGTATAGTAGAACTACAGCTTTTCTGACTATTTCTCAAACCCAGACACATCCATAGACCTTTACATCTCTCGTGTGTTTTCACAGGTTGGGATCTCAGAGGAAGGAGACTACACCTGCTATGCTGAGAATCAAATAGGCAAGGATGAGATGCACGTGCACATCACTGTGCTAACAGCGGCCCCCAGGATACGACCGCCCAGCCAGACGTACGCCAAGATAAAGCCCGGAGGCAACGTACGCTTCGACTGTGAGGCAACCGGAGAGCCAAAGCCCAAGATTCTTTGGATGTTACCGACCAACGACGTCATCGCGGCCTCTAATGAGCGATACCTGATGCACGTGAATGGCTCTCTGGACATCAGAGATGCGAAGCTGACTGATGTTGGCCAGTATGTGTGTATGGCTCGCAATCCGGCCGGAGACAACAGGAAAGTCTATAAGCTGGATTTAGACGGAAATCCACCAGTTATTAATGGCTATCACCAGAACAGGACTGTAGTCAAGGACACAGCGGTGAAATATACCAGGAAGTTAATAGACTGTAAGGCGGAGGGAGATCCAGCTCCCATGATCACCTGGATTATGCCGGATAACATTTTTCTGACAGCACCGTATTTTGGCAGTCGGATAATTATCCATCATAATGGGACGATGGAGATCCGGAATGTGAGGCCGACTGACACAGCGGAGTTCATATGCATGGCGAGGAATAACGGTGGAGAGGCAGTAATGGTTGTGCAGCTGGAGGTGACTAGCATGCTCAGAAGACCCATATTCAAAAACCCTTTTAATGAGCGCATTGTGGCTCGTTTGGGGAAGACTGCTGTTTTGAACTGCTCTGCCGATGGACATCCAAAACCAGAAATCATCTGGACCCTGCCAAACGGGACACGTTTTACTAGTGGACCCGACCGCGGCTATCGGCATCACCTCAGCACTGAGGGGACATTTGTCATCTATAACCCTAGTAGAGAGGATAGTGGCAAATACCGCTGCGCTGCAAAGAACTCCATGGGCTACATAGAGAAGCTCATAGTCTTGGAGGTGGGACAGAAGCCTTACATTCTCACGAGGCCGAGGGGCATCATACGCAGTGTTTCTGGGGAACCTCTCTTCCTACACTGCCTCGCTGATGGGAACCCCAAACCAAGTATCTTCTGGACTGTACCAGGGGGCCACACCCTGACCCGGCCTCAGGTCCTCAGTCGCTACAAGCTGCTGGAGAACGGGACCCTAGTCGTCCACGACACAACTCTCCACGACCGAGGAAACTACGTCTGCAGAGCACGAAACGATGCCGGTGAATCCATACTCACTGTTCCTGTAATTATCATTGCCTACCCTCCGCGGATTACAACATGGCCGCCGCCCAATGTAAGAGCGATGGCAGGTGCACCGATCCAGCTCAACTGCGCTGCTATTGGGATCCCCAAGCCGGAGATCACCTGGGAGCTGCCAAACCATTCAATTCTGTCCACGGCAGGCCAGGGCCGTCCGCTGGGCAGCGAACTGCTTCACCCACAGGGCACACTTATCATCCAGAGGCCCACCATCTCAGACTCTGGCACATACAAGTGTATGGCCAAGAACTACCTGGGCACAGACTCAAAACCCACATATGTACGCATACTGTGAGAAGACAGAATGTAAACCACATGGATTTGTGATAATCACAGATAGTGGAATATTGTGAAACAGGTTACAATGAAATAAAAGGGAAGTAGAGGAGAACCTGGACCATCATAGGAAATAAAAGTATAAACCCAAGCCCTTGGACTAAGAAGCTATAATTCATATTGTAACATCAAATGTCAACTAGAAGGTATGGAACCTGGTTCTCATTTAGAATGTCTTTAAAGACAAGTTCAACTGTGAGTGGCTTTGAGCCGGCATCACTGTAAAAGTAAATGATAATATTGCAACCGACATAGAGGAAGAGAAACTCAAGTCTGACAGAAAATGAAAAAAGAACTTTCTCTATGGGGTTTTTGACTTCCCACAGACATTGGCCAAATATTTATATTTGTATCACTTGTTGAGCGACAGCTACTCTTTCATGGTACAATGTGCATATATTTTTTAAAGTGGGGAAAACTGGTTTAAATATAGATTTACACTGGACAGGAGAGAGCTATCAAAGCAATGTTACATTAGCTTCCTTTATTATCTACTCATCTTTATTTCAGTTAACTAATGCATATCGAGCCTTTTCTTCATGTCTATTCTCAGTACATAAAATCTAAAATAATTCAAATAAACAGTTCCATCTATTGTGTTACACACAAGGATCTACAGAAATGTTATACATTGGTATTTTGTAAGAATGCAGCGTATGTACAGTAGGCCTGTCTATTTTAGTATGCATCAAGATATATTTTCTCATCTTGGAACTGAAAAAAAGTGGAAAAATAAATGGACTTTGTGTCTCTTTTTTTTTAAATGTATCATTGTACATGTTTTGAACACCAGTGATCAATAGGAAATGTAATTTTTTATCATGGGAAACAAGAGTTGAAAAAAGGGTTCGACTTAATTCAATTCAGTTCACTTCAAACTGCTTTGTTGGCATGGGAACATACATTTACATTTCCAAAGCATAACGTAACAGAAAA